>LPNX010287377.1:532149-670388 GCA_001517045.1 Pseudotsuga menziesii
AGACAATGTGTGCCAATTGGAAGGAGATTTCATGCACTCTATGACAACAAATGATGAAATATTCTATGACAAATTTAGACCTGATTGCAGACCTATGACAATTATGACATGATAGGGATAAAAATAGGCACCAAGAGGGTTCATTTGGGAGTTAGAGGTATCCATTCAAATTGGGGAGAGAATTGGAGCATGAAGGAGAAGACAAGTGTCATAGGAGTTACTAAACCACCAAGATGAGTTAATGGAGGAATCCTATGAGGGAAATTTGACCTTAGTATGCCCCATGAAGTTAATAAAAGGATGTCATGAGGAAGGATAATGGATTTTCATCATTTATTAATTTTCCTTTGTCATTTTGGAGATATTTTGCTTGTCCTTTGCACAGTGAGTGTTCAATATCCTTTCTTGTGAACCAATTTCAAGGGAGTTGGATTCCTTTCCAAGTTGGTTGATGGACATTTCATTCAGAACTCTCATTGGAGCTTGATGAATTTTTTTTATTTGCATGTTTAAGGCTTATACAATTCGATTTCTCACCTATCTTCCTATTCTCTCATTCCTTCTTCATCATTCCCCATACTCTCATGTGATGGCGCACTTGTTGGAGTGGTGCTTGTGCTTGGTTGAGTCTATTTGATGCCCAAGATTGGGTATTTGATATATCTCTGTAATAACATGTCCATGTACTCTGAAACTCTAAATCTCAATAATCCATAAGTGAAAATCTTGCATTTCCATGCTATTAAACCACTAGTTTTTATGTATTTGGCTTCCATGTTGAATGAGTTGTATACCAGATTTGTATGAAGGAATTACTCTTATGTTTGATGTTGTTGGGGAAGAAATTTGTATTCTATGAATGGTCTCTATATTTCATGTCTTAATATGAACCATTAATTCTACTTTTCATATGTCAAAAATCGAGCTAGTTATGGAATTTTCCTTTAAGCAATTACCCTGAAAGTGGTCATATGAATGTTGCACTTTATAATAAGTTTGTAGAGATAATAACCATGTTTAAGGGAATCCATTTATGTCTGATACTAATCCCCATAGTATATCGACAAATTTTGGAGTTTTGTACTTGATTTGGGAAGCCAATTTGGCCCACACCCTAGGGGGGGTTGACCACAATTTCCTAGGAAATTTGCACTTTCTGTCATTAGACCCAAACCAAGTTAAAGATGCCTAATGTATGATAAAATGTGTTCAAAGGTCAAATAAGGATGTAATAATACTCACCAAACCATTTCATTTCAGATTCGGTACCCTTTGAAGTCAGTTGGAATCCCCCATAGTCATGACTAGTTAAGCATGAATTTGTTCAAAATGCATTTTTCTCCCAAAATTCCAAGTAGGTTTATTCCATAATGAGTAGCATGGGAAATCCCTTAGACTCTTATGAGAATGGGGAGAAGGAGCATTGTCCCTTTATCACCCTTTTATGGTTATTAGAGTGATTGGGAGTGAGGAACTGAAGAAGGAGAATGGCCCTTTCTCAAACGGTATTTGAGTGAGGAATTGTCCTTGTTATCTCAGTTTGGTGATTTTGGGAGGAAGGTTGAGGAGCACTAGACCTATCTGCACGTGTTCCATTCAAATGAGTAGCATGGGCACTCCCTTAGACTCTTGGTAGGGCTTGCAACATTGTCCCTTTATCACAATTTTCTAATTACGTTGTCCCTTCCTAAAACTTATGAAATTTGGGTAAGGAGGAGAAGGATCACTGGCCCTTTATCACCCTTTTATGGTTAGAGTGATGGGGAGTGAGGAAGTGAAGAAGGAGCATGGTACCTTTCTCAAACTATACTTGGTATTTGAGTGAGGAAATAGCCTTCTTATATCATTCTAGTAATTTTGGGAGGAATATTTAAGGAGAACTACGCATGTACTCACTTATTCCATTTGAATGAGTAGCAAGGCACTCCCTTATACTCTTGGGAGACCTATTTAAGGAGAACTACGCATGTACTCACTTATTCCATTTGAATGAGTAGCAAGGCACTCCCTTATACTCTTGGGAGACCTCGCAACATTGGCCCTTTCTCACCCTACTGGAATTGTCTACACTTGTTCCATTCGAATAAGTAGCATGGGAATTTGAATGAAATGTCTACATCATGGTGTCAGGTTATAATGGGTATTTGAATGAGTAGTAGAGGCACTCCCTTAAAATCTTGGGAGGATTAGAAACATTGGCCAAATTTTATCCCCTATTCTAATTGTGTTGGCCCTTCCTCACACTTATGAAATTTATGTAAGGAGGAGAAGGAGCATTGGCCCTTTATCACCCTTTTATGGTTAGAGTGATGCGAAGTGAAGAAGTGATTACAAGACATACTATTTCAAATGAACATTGAACAAAATAAAAAATACTTGTAATTTAAACACTAGTGGAAAATTGCCTTGGCCCTGGTTTCAAAGCACGACATTTTTATTTAATACATACAACAGTGAGTACATCAAATACAATACACTAGGGGAATTGATTCATCTATATCCTGGTCCCAGTGTGTTTTTTCTCAATAACAAAATCTCTTTAGTATATAATGAAGAAAGAGTAGGACAAAAGATAAAGGTGACTCTAATGTTGTATATCATAGCAAGTTTTTTCAACTTTCAATCATGCAATTGATTCTTGTACTAAATAGCATCAGTACAACCTTTCTCAGTGTACCTTGTCTTGTATTGAACAACATCGATGAGTAAATTATTCCACAACTTTTCCTCTAAATGTTACAATGCAGTCGGATACTATCATTTGAATGCTTGATGAAATATTGAACCATAAGAGGTCGTTTTCCATATATCAAGGAGACTAAGACACAAAGACGAAGGAAGAACGTCGATATCAATTATTTCATCCCTCTTGTGAATGAATAGAAATTATTACACTTTGTAAATAAAACAAATTGAAGTTACAATACCATGAGAATGCTCCCTATAATGGATGCAATAAGATAATACACATATGGTGAAAAGATGGATAGGGTTGCTAATTCCATGGTAAGAAGCCTTAAAAGTAAGGAAAAAAATCACCTTTGATATTATATGCCCAAGCACCTTCGCTATGCTTTGGCCAAGCGTAGTGTATCGCTTTCAAATTTGGTTCAAAAATTTATATTTCTAGGGATATCACATCAGAGGCCACTTTCATGGAACAACATCCTGATTCAACTTGGGCTCTCAATATCAAGACACGATTTGGACCTTGGAATGTTCATTCAACGTGAGTAGTTGCTGGGAGCGATAGATGGGTTGTTATGCATAGAATTAACCAGTAACAGTCTTAGGGGTGAGGACATCTCATACAACAACATGAAAAAAACTCTAAGGTTTGGAAGGACTATCTACATGGCCACCGAGGGGGAAGACGTGAGACAATGATCACTTTGGTGAGCAAGACAATGAACTATAGCCATAGTACGTGTCCATATATATGTGTGTGTGTGTGTGTGTGTGTGTGTGTGTGTGTGTGTGTGTGTGTGTGTGTGTGTGTGTGTGTGTGTNTCATGATAATGAGATTTCCATTTACATGTCATGGATTAGACCTGAAACAATGGGTCGAGGATCTCAATGCTGATCCAGGATTTTCATGATGACATCCTTTGGAATTATATGTGTAAGCAGGGAAAATGTTGAACAAGGGACCAAATGGAAGGCACGAATTGGCTGCAAATATGTTGTGAAGTTGAACTAGAGGATTTTATCAATATTGATAGTAGTTTAATTTCCCTAGATGCAATTTCTCACAAATGATCATCCCTTGATTAATCGATATGATTATACTGTTTCAGGGTGACTAACCTGCAGCATCCACGTGATGGCTAAGCCTGCACATCCAAGAGGGTACATGTCGATATATAGATGGAGGATGATAGTGAGATTAATATCTGCATGTCATGGATTGGATGTGAAATGATGATCCAAATATTTACTGGTTGAGTTAGGGTTTCCATGATTACATTTACACATGACAGCGGGAATGACAAACGATGGATTAAATAAATGGTATGGCTTGACTGTGAATATGTTGTGAAGCCGAAGTAGGATATTATTTAATATTGACACACTAGATCAAAGTCCATGGAAATCCTACCTTGCAATCCCATTCATGTAATGAGCCACCAACATCATTTCTCACATGTTTGATTCCATTATTTCTTTACTCTAGCTGCATTTTTTTTACTCTTACAATCCTGTAGATGGCAATTTGATCCTGTGGCAGTGTTTTCCTTCAAAAAAATTCACCAAATCCTAAGTGTCATTATGTGGTGTTAAGTGTAGTAAGTTGGACAAGTGTCTAAATCTTGTTCTCTAATCCGTCGGAACGTTACAAACTTTCGGCTTTCGGCAGAAACAGGATTGCGTCGTAGAGTTTGTGGACATGTTTGGATGTCCTATTTTCGAATTTTGAGTTAGAGAGTGTTAATATTCATTGTTTATGTTGATACATGGACATCAAATGATGAGGTGGTGATGTCAATCACAGAATCATAGATGTATTTTACTGATATGGCTTCATTTCCATCTTCTGAGGTCTGACATGTTGACATCGGGATCGACATTTTGGAGGTGTTTTAGTTACTTTTTGTTTGACCATGTAGACTTACGACTTCATACGCGACAAAATAGGGATCATTAATTTGAAGTGTTTTTTTATGATCCATTTAACATTTCCAAATTTCCATGTTGATGTCGATGCCAATCTAGTAACCTGTAACCATGCTTTTAATCCTATAATTTATTACGCTTCCATAGTAGTGAGTTGTTATGGTCTTACTTTTAAATTATTTTAATGTTTCTAATTTTATATTTTGGTATGTAATATTGGTTGTAGAGTCTTTGTAGTTGGGAATTAATGTGGGATTTTTATTGGGAGTGCTTTGTTATGATCCATTTTATATTAGCGACTTTTGATGCTAATGTCGACAATATCACAATCGACATGATAACGTTGGTATGGAGGAATAAACCAGTGGGTCTTTTAATTACCATCATAATATTTAATTAAAATTAACATTGTCCCTTTCTACCCTTGTTCTAATTACGATGGCCCTTCCTCACACTTATCATATTTGGTGAGGAGGTGAAGGAGAACTAGTCATTTATCACCCTCTCATGGTCAGGATGATTAGGAGTGAGGAAGTGAAGAAGGAGCATGGGCCCTTCCTCTATATGCTTGATATTTGCAAGAAGGTTCAGGAATTCCTTTTTTTGTTCACCATTCTTGATATATTTACGATAGAAGAAGGGGAATCCAACCCTTTATGTGCTCAATAATATTGATATTTTTATAATACAAGATAAGTAAGATTGACCATGTCCCATTATACAATCAATGTCGCAGGGATAAAGGAGAGGTGGACAAGTTGTTGAAGAGTTTTAATTTATATCAACATGGAAGAGTTGACATGTTAGTGAGATGATGTGGCATAACTAATACCATAGAGCCGATGAAGAAAAGGTTATGTGGTACTGAGGAATAACATAATATTTTTGTGTAAATAACAAAAGACATGATGAGACAATTCTCCAAAACGATCTGGTACATCCATGCAACATAGTCTTCTTGCAGCCATGTGACAGTATAATTGATTCGATTCATATGAAAAAGGCTAACCATTCATGCGAAATCGCAACCATGCCAAATTAGCTGGTGTGTCAATCTCAAATAAATATGCAAGTTCATCTTTACAACACATTCACAGTCGATTCATCCCATCAATTTGACTCCTCGTACATTATTACATTATTTCACATCTATTCCATGACGTGTATGTTTGAATTATTGTGCCATTGATATTCAAGAAATGAGTGCAATTGAATTGTATTATTATGTGGTGTAATGGAATGAAAAATACACAATGAACAAAACAAATTTCACAGGAAATGGATAAGAATTACTCAGTATAATTATAGTATAAAATTCATTAATTCCACCAGTATACATGAATGTTACATAAAGGATAATTTGAATCGGGTGGATAATATTTGAATCTACCAACTCAAAACTAACTAAGTGGCTTAACTAGAAGTGTCTAAATCAGTATCGGAGCTAAATACTCTAACTCCATATGTCTAATCCAGACTCTCGATCAATTAAACCAGTTAAGTTGATGTGGTAGGTGAGAATCAGGTGAGGATAGGCACCTACCCACATGCAACCATGCAAGACTGGTGCTAACTGAATTGGAGGACATCTAACTAAATGTAACTGGAGCATAACTTAGCTTAACTAGTTACCAACTACCAACAACTGAAGGAGGTTGGTGGTGGCACTCACAGTGGCTCCTAAATTATAGGGATTAGTCTCAGAGGAACATAAACTGATGCATGAACATGTATTTAGTTGCAGTTAACCTCTATATGTGTCCCCCACACTCTAGTGACTAGATACTGGTGGCACCAATAGCCCAAGTGGACATGATGGTACTAGTGGACCCAATATTAAGTAATGACTCCTAATTTAGGAAAATATAATCTAATAGACTAAGTATGGACAAGGGAGGATTATAAATCCTAACACACCCCCCCCCCCCCCCCCACCTTAATCCTAACTTAAACAATTGCGGGCCCCGGAAACAAGGTCAAAAGTCACCCATATTTAAAATATAAAAGAATTTAAAATTTTTGCTTAATAAACCAAGGAAATATGAAAAACCTCATGGGAAAAACCCCCCCTCAAAATAAGCAGTGAATCGGGAAAAACAAGCTAAAAACTTGTAAAACCTCTGCTGCAATTTGCAGCAATATGCAACATATAATGCAGTATATTGGTTCTTCTATGCAACAGCATCCTAATACTATGCATGTGAATCTCTCCAAAGTAAATGATTATGTCTGGAGGAATTTTTCTCTTTGGAAGAAGAATAAAATGCTCAACTGAATCAAGAACATAGATAGCTGCAAGATGAAAACTGGACCCATGTAGAGCAACTAAGATCAACTAATGAGATAGAAAAAGTTCTTGAGAATTACAAATGTGTAAGAAAAACCCAGGAAATTGATATATTGCAGCCTTGAACATCAAACCATGTGAGGTAAAATCAGCTCCAAGTGTTAGGAGAAAGTGTCCAAGTGAATGCAGAATGTCTCCATCTTTACTAGTTCTATTAAGAGATGAGCGTGTGATCAAATAGAAAGGTAGAGAAGCCATGGGACTATGGAGAGCGAATTCTTGAGCTCCATAATATGATATAGCTTCAAAAATAACTAATTATCCATAAAATATATTGTCAGTGAATTCATGATAGAAAAGTGACATCAAATCCCCAGCAGCAATTTTGAAAGAGACTTGTGGTACTTGATTTTTCACACCGAAATTGATGAGAATAGCTACAAGCATGACTAGAGGCTCTTGAAACTTAAAAATTGAACCATTTAATATCATATCATATCCAAATAAGATCATATCAGATCCAAATAATTTTATATCAGATCCAAGAGTGTGCTCCACCGAGATGGTAGATGCACAATTTTCTCCTTCTTCAAAACTCTTATTATCGGTGCATTCAATCATGTAGGAATTTCCTAAAAGCTCAATATGAATGAGAGTGAATGAATCACTCCTAAAATATGATATTTCCTCCAAAAAATCCAAATTATTACTTATCTGCACACCAACAACATCATTAGAGATAGAGAAATCAAATTCCTCTTCATTTTTTTAAACAATCACCGATAAACTATGCACGGAATTTAAAATAGAAGAATCACAAGAGAATTTTTGCATACAATGGAAGGAGAGTTTTTCTTCAATAACAGAGATTTGAATTTCTTCTTCTGGATCAGCCATATGAGAAGATGAGATATCAGAGATCTCATAAACTTCTGAAGTAGTAGGAGAAGGAGTCATTCCAAGGAGACTTTCTTCAATTCAAATTGACTGTGTGGAAGATTTTGCTTCTTCTTCATCTTGAACAACTTGCTTTGTTACATAAGAGGGAACATTGAGTAAATCCTTGAACTTGTCATGCTGGATTTTAATAGAACCTCTCCTAGCAGTTGGGATTTGGAATTCATATCCCATATCAGTGTTAGGTCCTCCTGATAGAGTGAGAGTGGTGAAGGATTCCCTGGAGGCACCATGTGGTTGGATGCTCCATAATCTATCAAGTAATCCATTGACAGAGTGAGGCATTCCTTCAAGGCATGGAACCTCTCAAATTCTTCATTTTGTTCTCCAACACCAGACATCTATGCACCTTATGGAAGGGCAATATTGTTCTGTTCAAGGAGTGATTTCAACTGGTCAAGGGTATTCTTCATGCATTGGATTTCTGGATGAAAGCCTCTCATGTAGTATGAACATCTAGTCTTTTATTTTTTGGAACCTAAGGCTCTAGCGGAAGATTTATGATTCTCTTTTGGATTCGAATCAGATGATATTGGATCCTTCCCCTTGTGCTTCCCTTTAGCTTGTGCATTGGTAGAGTTTGACATAAAAAGAGCTTGATTCTTGGAGGTTTGCAAGACTCCCATTTGAATCAACTTATCTTGCTCTTGTATTAAGGACTCGACAAAGCCATCAAGTGAAGGAATATTCCAATTGGGGATGGAAGATATTCTAGAATGGAAGTTAGAGACGAAGACAGATTACTCAGAACCAATTTTTCTGAGCACAGAGAGCACAAGATTCTCATCCTTCCTCTCTATTTTGTATTGTCTACACTGAAGTGCTAGAGACTTGAATTTTGTGAAAAACTGTTGGATAGTTTCAAAACTACTGGGATGCAATGTTATTAGCTCGTTCTCTAAGATGTGCCCTTGAAGCTCATATTTTTTTCCAAACAATAATTCGATCTTCTCCCAAGATTCTTTAGGAGTCTTCAATCCCTCAAGGTGAAAGAGGAGATCCCTGGAGATGTGAGTGTAAAGGAAGCCAAAAGCTTCATCCAATCAGTTCAAGAAATTATTTTTCTTAGGAGGATGATGAGGTTCTGTCTCTCTACCCATAGTAATCCTAAACAGGCCCAGCTTGTGCAAGGAGAACTACATATCTTCCCTCCAATCAACATAGTTGAAGGGTGTAAGGATCTCGAGTACAAGAGCAGTGGAATCCATCAATTCTCCTTCCGACCAGACAATTCTTCAATCAATCTATGTAGTACCTATGAGAAACACTGAAAAAATAAAAAACAATTCACAATCATGTCAGAAATCCAGCCTTCCATCTCAACATGTACACTTTCTCAGGGTCTGTCATGCCCAAACAGACTTCTCTGAACGAATCCAAAGTTAGCAATGCACAGTTTGCAGGACTTATGTGGAAACCTAACTACTTCTGGTGTAAAATGGAGATTGGATAGACTTGTTGTATGCCTAAGTAGGATCTGATACCATGTTTGAGTTATTGTGCCATTGATCTTCAGAAAATGAGTGCAATTGAATTGTATTATTATGCAGTATAATGGAATGACAAATACATACTAAAAAAGACAAATTTCACAGGAAATGGATAAGAATTGCTCAGTTTAATTACAGTATAAACTTCATTAATTCCAGTAGTATACATGAATGTTACATAAAGGATAATTCAAACCATGTGGATAATATTCGAATCTACCAAATCAAGACTGACTAACTGTCTTAACTAGAAGTGTCTAAATAATTATTGAATCTAACTAGTCTAAATCCAGATGTCTAATTTGGTCTCTTAATCAATTAAACCGGTTAAACTGATGTGGTAGGTGAGAAGTAGGTGAGAATAGGTTCCTACCCACATGCATCTATGCAAGACTGGCACTAACTAAACTAGAGGACATCTAACTGAATGCGACTGGAGCATAACTTAGCATAACTAGTTACCAACTACCAACAACTGAAGGAGGTTGGTGGTGGAACTCCCAGTGTCTCCTAAACTGTAGGGATTGGGATCAGAGGCACATAAATTGATGCATGAACATGAAATCAGTTGCAGTTAACCTCTATATGTGTTCCCCACACTCTGGTGACTGGATATTGGATACTGGTGGCACCAATAACCCAAGTGGACCCAATGTTACTAGTGGACCCAATATTAATTAATGAATTCTAAGTTAGGAAAATATAATCTAATATACTAAGCATGGACAAGGGAGGATTATAAATCCTAATAGTGTAGATGGTCATCTAACTGTCATTCTAGATCTATATATGGAAAAGATATGGTCTTGGCTATCTATAGTTTCATCGTCTCATCCTTGCCCCTTGGAGGTGATGCATATAGTCTCACCAGTCGCTGTAGTTTTTTTCTTGTTGTTGTATGATATGGTATCCCCTTTAAGACTATTTCTAGTAGCTTCTATGCAGAATAAATCATCGATCATTCCGGACCACAACAAAGTTGATGTCTTGGAGGGAGATTCAAATATTCCTAATACTGTTATAATTCTACCCCTATGTCATGAGAATGTTGAAGTTGTAAAGAAACAACTTTCTAGTATTTATAGTAAAGATATTTTGCTTATGTCTAAGATAAAGAAGCTCTCAGTTCGTGAGCTGGAATGTATGGATCTTGACAAGTTTTATACAATCTTTGTTTTATGATAAACTTACCTTAAAACTTATCATAGAAATGACAATGAATCCTTCATTTTGTATTTGTTAGTAGAATAAGATCAATTTTCAACTAAGCCATTGTTTCCAGGGCCTTTCTTGCTGCACCAAAATGGTGTGTACGATGTGATTCCAATTGTAAAAGATATGGAACTAGTTTGTTAAATAATATAGTTGAAATTTCTTTGTCACAAATAAACTCAATGGTTTTTGGTATAGTCCCCTATGTAATTACAATACTTGTAAATTTTTGAGTTTGGTTTACAAAAGTGAAAAATTAAAACTTTAAAATGCCAAAGTCAGTTTTCAAAATTGCAATCTTAAATATTGTATGTGTCGAAAGCAACCTTTCAAGAGTGTAAAAATAGTTCTAGTGAGGAAGCAAAGAATGAGCATAGGGAGTGAGGAAGTGAAGAAGGAGCATGGTCCCTTTCTCAAACTAAACTTAGCCGTTGAGTGAGGAACTAGCCTTCTTATCTCGGTCTAGTAATTTTGGGGGGGAGAGTTGAAGAGGAATGGACCTTCCCACACTTGTTTTATTTTAATAAGTAGCACGAGCACTCCCTTAGACTATTGGGAGGGCCCACAACATTGGCCCTTTCCCACACTATTCTAATTACGCTGGCCCTTCCTAACATTTCTTAAATTTTGGTAAGGAAGAGAAGGAGCACTGGCCCTTTATCACCCTTTTATGTTTAGAGTGATGGGGAGTGAGGAAGTGAAGAAGGAGAATGGGCCATTTCTTAAACTAGACTTGGTATTTGAGTGAGGAATTGACCTTCTTATCTAGATTTCTTGACTCTAGTTTCATTTTGTAACTCTTGCAAGCCTGTAGATGGCAAGTTAATCCTGTGGCGATGTTCTCCGTAAACATTTTTCACCAAACATCGAGTATGGTTATGTGGCATTCACTATAGTAAGCTAAACCGATGTCTAAATCTTGTTCTCTAATCTATCGAAATGTTACAGATTTTCCACTTTCCATGGAATCAAGATCACATCGTAGAGTTTGTGGACACATTTGGATGTCTGACTTTTGACTTCTGAGTCGGAGGGTGTTAATATTCATTGTTTATGTTGATAGCTAGAATTCAAACATCAATGTGGTGATGTTGATCACGGGATCAAAGTCATATTTTGAAGTTGTGGCTTCATTTCCATCTTTTGAGGTCCGATGGGAGATTGTCAACATCGGTATTTTGAAGGTGTTTTGTTACTTTTATTTGACCTTGCTGACTTCCTACGTGGAGAAATAGGGATCGATAAGTCGGAGTGTTTTGTTATTACCCATTTAACGTTGTCAATTTTTTATGTTGATGTCGGCAATATCAAAATCAGATTGATAATGTTGGGATCGACAGGTGATGTTCAACTATTATAATAAACCATTAGAATATTTAGTTACAATTAACCTGTAATGATGCTTTTAATCCTATAATTTATTATGCTTCTGCAGTAGTGAGATGTTATGCTCTTAATTTTAAATTATTTTAATGTTTCCAATTTTATGTTTTGGTATTTAAGATTGGTTGTAGAGTCTTTGTAGTGGGGAATTAATGTGGCCTTTTTATCAAGAGTGTTTTGTTATGATATGTTTTACATTCATGAATTTCGATGTCAATTTCAGCAATATCATTATCGACCTGATAATGTCAGTATGGCAGAATAAACCATCATGTATTTTAACCACCATCAACTTATTTAATTAAAATTAACATTGGCCCTTTCTACCCTTATTCTAATTACGATGGCCCTTCCTCACACTTATAATATTTAGGTGAGGAGGAGAATGAGCACTGGTCATTTATCAACCTTTCATGGTTATAGTGATTAGGAGTGAGAAAGTGAAGAAGGAGAATGGAGGAGCTGGCCTTTTCTCTCACCCTGGTAATTTTGGGAGGAAGATTTGAGTAGCATTGGATGGTATCCACACTTGTTCCATTCAAATGATTACTCCAAGGACTCCCTTAGAATATTTGGAGGACTCACAATATTGGCTCTTTCTACTTGTATTCCCCTATTCTAATTACACTGGGACTTCCTCACACTTCTGAAATTTGGGTAAGGAGGAGAAGGATCATTGGCCCTTTATCACCCTTTTATGGTTAGAGTGATTAGGACAAGGAAGTGAAGGAGGATGGTCCCTTTCACAAACTAGAATTTTCTCTCTCTCTGTAAATTTTGGGAGGAAGCGCCAAGGAGCATTGGACCTATCTAACACCTTTTGCATTCTAATGAGTAGCAGGGGAACTCCCTTAGACTCTTGGGAGGACTTGAAACTTTGGCCCTTTATCACCCTTTTATGGTTAGAGTGATGAGGAGTGAGGAAGTGAAGAAGGGCCATGGTCCCTTTCTCAAACTAGACTTGGTCATTGAGTGAGGAATTGGCCTTTTCTCTTGCTCTGGTAATATTGAGAGGAAAAGTTGAGGATTACTGAACCTATTTGACACTTATTATTCGAATGAGTAGGTGGCCCTTTCTCACACTTTTGAAATTTGGGTAAGAAAAAGAAGGATCCCTGGCCCTTTATCACCCTTTAATGCCTAGAGTGGTGAGGAGTGAGGAAGTGAAGAAGTAGCATGGGCCCCTTTTTAAACTAGACTTGGTCTTTAAGTGAGGAATTGGTATTTTCTCTTGCTCTGGTAATTTTGAGAGGAAGATTTGACGGGAACTAAACCTATTCGAAACTTGTTATTTAAATGAGTAGGTGGGACTTTCTCATACTTATGAGATTTTGATAAGGACAAGAAGGAGAACTGGCCCTTTATCACTCTTTTTTGGTTAGAGTGATGAGGAGCAAGGAAGTGAAGACAATTCATACTATTTCAAATGAACATTGAACAACATAAAATATACTTTTAATTCAAACACCAATGGAAAATTTCCTCGGCCCTGGTTTCAAAGCACAACATCATTATTTCATATATACAATAGTGAATACATCAAATACATCAGGGTAATGAGTGATGAGGAACAAGAAAGTGAAGACAATTCGTGACTATTTCAAATGAATATCGAACAACATAAAAAATACTTTTAATTCAAACACTAGTGGAAAATCACATCGGGCCTGGTTTCAAAGCACGACATCATTATTTCATATATACAATAGTGAATACATCAAATACATTAGGGTGATTGTTTCATCTATTCCCTAGTCCCATTGTGATTTTTCACAATAACATAATTTCTTTAGTATACTGTGAAGAAAGAGTAGGAATAAAGAGAAAGGTGACTCTAATGTTGAAGTTCATAGCAAATGTTTTCAACTTTTAGGGATGCAGCCAATTCTCGTACTAAACATCATCAGTAAAACCTCTATCAGTACAATACCATGAGAATCCTCCCTCGAAGGGATGCAAGAAGAGAATACAAATATGGAAAAAAGTTGGACAGGGTTGCTAATTCCACGATTTTCCTATGCTTATACTATCCCCTGCTGGAAATCTCATGCAAACCCAACAATAAATTTTTTGAATATGGTGTTTCTAATTAGTAAGAAGCCCTAAAGTAAGGAAAAAAATCACCTCCAAAGATATTGATGACGATGTTGGATCTGCACAAGTCCAGCAGGAAATGCAAGTTGTTGAGCCCAATCAAGCTAGTTCGAAAGTTCATTCATTGCAATGTTCATTCAACGTGGGCTCTCAATCTCAAGACACTATTTGGACATTGAAATATTTATTCAAAACAACTAGTATCTAGGATTGATCGATGGGTTGCTCTGCATATATGCAACAGGAAAAATTCTTACGACATCAGGACATCTCATACAACAACATTGGAAAAACCCTGGGGGCTAGAGGGACTATCTGCATGGCTTCCCAAGAGAAAGACATGAGATAATGGTCAGTGTGGTGAGAAAGGAAATGAATTGTAACCATAGTACATGTCCATATGTAGATGTTGTCGTGATAATTAGATGACTATTTGCATGTCATGGATTAGAATTGAAATGATGAGTTGGGGATGCGGTGGTTGATCCAGGATTTTCATGATGGAAATTCCTTGGGAATTATACATGTAAGCTGGGGAAATAATGAACTACGGATCAAAGGGATGGGACAAGTCAACTTTAAATATGTTGTCAAGCTAAATTGGTCAATTTTTTCAAGATTGACACAACATCTCATTTCTCTTGGATGTAGTTTCATACAAATGATCATACCTTGATCGATTGAAGCAATTGTATTGTTACAGGGAGGTATACCTTTAGCAACCATGGGTAGGCTAGACCTGCATGGCCAAGAGGGATATGTGTTGATATATATATGTACAATGATAATTATATGATCATATTATTTCGTGGATTGGATGTGAAATGATGAGCCAAGGATCTCATGGCGGCTGAGTTTGGAAGACATGTGAATACATAGTCATTTTGATATCTACCTCATTTGCATCATTACTCTATGAAATCAACACACCTTAGTATGAATTTAAAATGGATACGATTCATGACCCAACAGACAAATTCCAAAGGCCTTTTCGTTCCATAAAAATATTCCACGTGTAAATAGTGACCATGCGAGTTTTATATGTTCTAGTGAATTGGGATGGGAGGATAAGGAGAACTAGCCCTTTATCACTTTTTTGTGGTTAGAGTGATTAGAAGGAGGGGAATTATCCATAACCAACACTTGTTCCATCCTAATGATTAGCGTGGGAACTTCCTTAGAATTTTTGTGAGGCTTAGTGGCGTGACCCCTTTCTCAAACTCTTGAAGTGAGCAACTCACCCTTTCTGTACCTATAAGAATTTTTCAGACATAGAGACAAGGAGCACTAGCCCTTTCCCATAATTTTTACATTAGAATGAGTATCATGGGAATTCAAATGAAAGGTCTTCATTGTGGTGTCAAGATCATAATTTGACCTATAACGTACTGCATGGATATGGTTTTGGTGTGATTGGGGGCATTATCAACGGTGATATTATATGATGCTATTTCTCAATACCATGCACCTGGGAGTCTGTGAAGTGTTGCGCTTTTTCCTGTGGTTATTTAAAATGGTTCTCCAACTATGACCCCGCATCTTAATGGCCGCAGCATGGTGCATGTATCATGCCTTACATGTCAAGTTCATTTTCAATGTACAAATATTTTCTAAGTCTAAAGGGGGGCCATGAAAGTTCCCTATGTTGAACTAAAATCCAATGGAATAGAGGATGTTGTACGCACAACATTGTAACCCTTGTTCTTTTTGAAGAAGTAGAGAATAGGGATTCTTTACCGATAGAGTTGGAGGAGAAGAAGCAAGGGATCCTTTGTTGCAATTGTTCCATTCAAATGAGTTTCATGGGAACTCCTTGTCAAACTATTCTAATTTGAGTGCACATTGTAATAAGGTTACCATAAAATAGGATCGACACATCATAAGAGAACCATGTATAAAACCCAACATCATATCTTCGGGCTCACCAGCGTATTATATTGTGCATATAATCAATCACAATGTGGAGCATCCAGTATTGAAGTGCTATAATTTATTAAGCGTCTGCAGTAGTAAGTGTTAAGAATGGTCACATTGTTAAATTATTTTAAAAATAGTGCTCTAAGTTAAGTGTGTAGAGAGCACTAGTCATTTCCTAGCATTGTTTCGTTACATTAGAATGTGTAGCATATGTATTCCAATGAAAGGTATGCATCGCGATATTGGGTTTATGATGCATGAAATCTAAAGGAAAGTGACTATCCTAAATGTACGCACAAAAGGCTATGCGATGCAGGGAATTTATGCATCATTTTTATGTGGCACGACCTAAAATAGGATGCTCTGATATCATTGTGATGTGGTTTAGGGCATTATCCATGGTAATATTATATAATTTTAGTTTTTAGTACAGTGATCTATGAAGTGTGTGGCGCATTGTTCTATTTTCTAATGGTTCTTCATTCATGACGGTGCAAGTATAGAAACATTGTCCCTTTCTCACTATATTTGGTTCTTTACACTAACCATTTATCCCACTTCTAATATTCAAGTAAGGAGGAAAATGAGAACTAAACCTTTCTCACCCATTTATAGTTAGAATGATGAGGACAAGGTGGAGTGGCCTCATTTCATTTCTCAACAAGATTCTAATTTTATGATAGAGGAGGATAATCATGGGCCTTCCTCAAACTTTTGTAATTTATTTGAGTGATAACTAGCCCTTTCTCTCACTATAGTAATTCTTAGGAGGAAGGGTCAAGGAACACTATCCCTTTCTCAAACTCTTGTAAATTGAGTGACCAATTCGCACTTTGTCTGACTCTAGCAAAAAATGAGAAGGATCTTGGGCCCTTTCTCAAACTCTTGTCCCTTTCCCACATCTTGAGATATTAACATGTTGCAAGTTAGTCTCAACATGAGTTTATAAGTTTTATTTGGAAATTTGATTTCTATGTTTTATTTTTTATTTAAATCTTAAAAAGTATCTTCACAATGGTAGAAACTTATAAGCTAACATAAAGCGGAGCGAAATTATGGGAGAAAGCTTAGAAACTATCAAAATGCATAGGGAAAACCTACCCCAACAATGGGAGCAAGCTTATAAACGAACTGAATATGCATGGAAAATATTATGCTTGAGGTTGCTTTCAAAATCCATGGCAATAAATTGTTCTTAAATTCCAATGGAAAATTAACGCAAAAGAAAAAGCAATTTTACTCCAACATAATTCATTGATATTGGCTACACATTTAAATAAATGAAAGGGAAGATTGCAAATTAGTGGAAGAGTAGCATTCATAACGAGATAGAAATAAATAATTCGTCATGCACATGATATAAAACACATAATCATAACATGATCATGAATTTTGAAGAAAATTCAACAGCATTCCATTAATCAAAATGATCATTAATTCCAAATAAAAGTCAACAACTTTCCATTAATCAAAATGATCAAGAATTTCAAAGAAAATTCAACAACATTCGATTAATGAAAATGTGTTTTCAGAATACTTTGATTGGATCGCATACTCCATATAATCAAAACAAAAGTGTACAAAATCTCAATCTATTGAATTAACTGCCCAAAATTGAAATGAGTTGTTGTCTCTTTTTCTTAACAACTTAGGAAAGAGAGATATTTATTAAGAAAACGTAAATAAACAATATTAAATGAATTTGGATCATTCCAAGAATTTCTACCACTGTGTATTCCACTCCTTAATCTCCTCAGAGTGACCATCTCGCCAATGTTCAAATTGAACTTCAAGCTTCAAAACTTTAGGCTTGATTTTCCTATCTAAATCTGACCTTATCAGGCTTGTGAAAGATTATTTCTATGATGTTGATTCTATAGGATGATAAATGAAGTTGTTGAGAACGTCATGATCAACATTTTTCAATTCATTAATTTCCTGCTTGATTTCCTTCCTTTAAAATTGAATAGAATATATCTTTAACCTGACTGGCTCTACCACCTTTAACTCATCGAGGGCCAGAACATCAAACCTATCCATCGCTCTATATATGGAACTCCAAACTTCACTGCATATCTATTCCACCTTCATAATAACCTTGTTTTCTTCTTCTTGCATGGAATCTTAGGCATTTTTTCAAGCTCTTTTTTTTTCCAACTCCTTCTTCTCAATTGTAGGAATATTCACGGTAATTTCTGTCACGTCCCCATGTAATGTCCGTCTTTTAAATTTTTACCAAAATGCCCAATTTTTTCACAATTTTGGCTCTTGACTAGTTTTAGTGTCTTGGTCTCCAAATCAACCCAATTGCTCCCAAATATTCATAGAAGGTGTTTGAATGATATAATAAATTAATTATTAAGTTCAGGTATGTATTATGGCCCTCCAATCACTTTGCAAGTCTATACTAAATTCCGAACAAGATAGAGGATTTTACTGGCAATGAGGTGTAGTTTGCTCCAATTGCTATGAAATTCGACCCAATGGCAAAAAATTATTAGTTACTGAACATGAAACCCATAATATACTTTAATTTCATTCCATTCATTCATAAATCATCAATATTTTATACATCCATTCGAGTCCATCAAGATTACAAGAGCTTACAACAAGGTCGTGGGGAAATGACATTGTTTCTTCATTATTGAGGAATAATAAATGAGATTTCTTGGCCTTTAGACCTGAGATATTTATGAACTTAAATAGAAGATAATTTAAATTAGAATACAAAATACTGGAGCAATATAATCTCCCTCAAAGATATGAATAGCTCACCAAGTGCGCCCCACTCCATAGAGTTGAAATATGGTGAGGAAACTTGAGATGAAAGGAAGAACAAGCTGAACTTGATATGTCCACGAGCTGCTGTAGCTTGCACCTGTAAATTATGAATCCATTGAATCTCCTTTAAATACCTGATTGGCCTCTCTAAACACCAACTAGGATGGGAATCTTTCACCCTCTAAATTGGCTAAGGTATGAACTAGTCATCCACTAGCTCTCTCTCTTCACAATAACAATTTTCACAAATGATCAAAAAGGGCCTTCTCATGGCTGATACCTGAATTTTATAAACATTATTTTTCTTCTAAGGTTGCAAATCCATCCATAAACCAAATCCAAGTCGAATTGGTGTGGTTACTCATGCTATGTCATGTGGCCTCTATCTTCACCTTCCCTCTTCTCCCAAATTCAGGTAGGAGCCTATTGGCCTTCTCCAACTCCCATGAGCACCCTCTAATATGATCTATTCAGGACTGACATGTCATATATGTCATATTTCAGCCTTCATATATGTCATATGTCAGCCTTCATATCTGAATTTTGTCATAAATGTCATAGAATCTCCATCATTGGTGTCATAGATGTCATAGAGAATCTAGCCAAGTGTCCATGAAACTCCCATTTGGCTCTTCCTCTCCCCATGTAAGTTACAATTCATCCCAAACTATACCTATGAAGTATATGAACAAGTATGTTAACCTTACAATCCATCCAAAAACATTAGGCTTCCCATAGATTCGAGATTGCAAGAGGAGGATGCCATTTAACATAGGAATTCTAGCTTGAGTGGGCCCCATAGTCTCNATATTTCACTTGAATTCATTTAATTAACTCCATTAAATATATATGTATTCCTTCTAATGTCTAAACACCATTTATTAGCTCCCTTATTAACTTCCCAATGTTTCCACCCAACCTAGGGAACTAGTAGGATTGATGGAACTTTCCTGCTATGCAATTATTTGAATGGGGACATTACACCCCACCCTTCTACCAGAGAGGGAACACGACCATGGTGTTATCTAATCTGAGAATGTAAGTCCCATGAACATGATAATAAAATGCATTCAACTAACAACATGTACATATGCATGACAATTGCAAATACAACGGAAGCAATTACATTTATGTAAGCATTCAACATGTTCATCATATTTCATTAAGAAAATACAAATACATAGATTGACACAAGAGATGCTTATATTATGAAGAATATTGTTTGCAACTATCTATGTCACTGCAATGTTCCACCCAAACATACGCCAGCATGCTCCTTAATCTCTCAGCATCACTGCCACCCCCAAGCTGGGCATGATTCCCACAAGGAACTAGGGGACACCGAATCACACAAAACAAGACTATACACCCACAGTCAAACCAATAATAACATACAAACACATTCATCCCAATAATAGATGGGTTCTTGGACTTACTTGGCCAAGCCAACACAAGGATGCACTACACAGCAAAACACAAGTTCTGGGTATGGACAAAAATGTCCTAGCAACCCAAAATCAAAAATGGAAAATGGGGAAAAATGACCCAAGTGACCAAATCACCTCAGAAAACGTTTGATGGCCTTCCAAAGACAAAAATGACCTCTATTCACACCCAAATCATGGGTCTACCCTCCCAGCCACAGAACATAACCAAAAGGGATGGGTTTGCAACCCAAACGGACTGGTAAAATTGGGAAAAACTGACCCGGGATGAGCAATTCGTTTTAGAAATGTTCTATGGGGTTCGCATGGGAAAAAACGACCACTTCAATTCCCCAATTCATGGAAATACTCTCCCTTGATTGTGCAACACCCAAAAATGGTTCTTCTCAGCCTGATAATGAGGAAAACAACAACCAAAATGCCCAGCAGAGATCCCAACCACTGAATGTTAACCAAACAACTTCCCATCCATGGGGAAAACACAGGAAACTACAAAAACATGAATGGGGAATGCCCAACAGCTCCAAAAACATGAGGAGGAGAGAAATGTGGGTGCATGAAGGAATGGGCAGTATTCTTGGGTATTAACTTCCCCCATGAGTCAAAATCGCATTTCCCAAAAACTGATGGCTTCTCCAATTCGAATTTGGACTGCCATACTCTTCCCATCCCCATGCAATAACTAACTCAAACAATTTCTGGTAGTAATAAATGATTGGGTGAATAAGACAAGAAAGGTAGTTGACAGCTTGATGGGTTCTCCCTTTTACATTTGGATTTTACCCATTGGATCAAAGGTTTGAATATGCCCCCCCTATTCCTTGTGAAATCATGCCCCCATCTCCTTAATGTTGCATTGACAAAACTAGTTGTGGGTATTTTATTAGTTGCATGTTTACATGATGTAGAAAATTATACTGTGCCATCGGCTATCACGATAACCATCAGCATTGATTTTAATTGATGAAACGTAAAATACTAAATCCATGGCGAGGCCTTTGCCTTGAGCTCCACCCCATGATTTAATAATGTTATTTACATCATATATAATTTAATGCAATTGGGGGTCGAAAACGGGGTGTTACAATTTCCTCATATTGTTGCTGCCATTTATAAATTTCCTCTACATATTGTTGAGTCACCTTTGATTCATCGTCAAACAATCTGATTTCATATGCGAGCTTTTTCAAGCTCGCATAGCATTGTTGCAACTCCTTGAGTTGAATAATAAAATTCTTTTGAGTGTTGATAAGCTCTGAATTAATTTTGATGGCCTCTTGTTTTACTTGGTCTTCTTATAATTGTTTCACAGTGAGATCTAGGAGCTAGAGCAATATTCACAATCAAAGTATTTGACAAAATATGCAAGAGAACAACAAAAGAGACTGAAATAACACATGTGAATGGTGCTAATAACTTATCATTATATTATAGTACATCTTGTAGATGTGTATGGTACATATTTATAATACATTGGGGAAAATTTGTGAGCCTTTGGAGGCCATGTGAATGCATAAAAGTGTCAGGCTAGCATTTGACCCCTAAACCCCCCTAGGTTGACCAATAGGCTCCAAACCTGACCAAACAGTCACAAATACATGTGTGAACATGTAAGGAGGAATAAATGCAGGAACGAAAGGCATGGGAGTACACATGTGTGAGTGGGTGAGTCTTTAGGAGCCAATAAATGACCAAAAAAACCATAAAACAACCACATTCACACACTATTGCCCTTAGTCAAAGAAAAAGTGGTTTGTAATCATTGCAAGCACCTGGAATTTCGGGATGATCAAACTAGAGCACCTCAAATATGAGGATGATCAAAGTGGAGCACCTCAACTGTGAGTTAATGAGCCAGAAATCAGCTAATATACCAATATTGACCAATATAGCATAAGTAGGATCATATAACATAAGTACTAGACATTTTAAATTGCCTCCTAGGTGTAGATCATGGTACTAAGGTATATTAATTGCTCCAACACCCCCACTTAATCCTAACTTACTACAGCTTATACAAAATGATTTATTAAGGCCTTGGAAACTAAGGCACAAGTCACCTTTTACAACAAAATTTTATTAGTCCATCTAACCGAGGTAAGGAGGAAAATCTCATGGGACAAAACCTCCCTTAAAAAATGGACATGATAGAGATGATCAAAAATTTCTTCAACAGGTCCTCTTCTTCAATTGAATGATCTGAAAGAACAACTTCTTGGTGATGGACTTGGTGAAGATGTTGTGGATGTCAAGATCATGCATCAATGCATCAAAGTGTTGTAGACAAAGATCATGTGGAGAGGCCCTTTGATGGTCATCATTTGATGATGGAGGGGCATCATAAGAATTTATTTTTCTGCAAGCTTAGTCTAATATAGAATCATAATAAACTATGGAAAAGATATCTATGCAAACTCTTTCTCAAATAACATCAAAAGATTCAACAAAATCTGCCTCATGTGTAGTTTCCATATCATGAATAAAACCACGAATCTTCTTCCCAATTTGATGAAGCACCTTCATAACTCTGTAAAAAATCTCATGAGGCTTTGAAATATCACAATATATGTCATATATAGAATAAAATATCAGAGGTATGGTTTCTCCATGAGCGAATGGGTCCATAAAGAGAAAAGAGTAAACAACTAGATCACATTTTTCAGTTGAGTGAACCTGGAGGGTCTGGAGACTTGAGAGTTGAACCATGGGTGGTAAACAGAATTCCATACATATGGAACAGAATTCCCATGAAGTCCAATGATATTTTTTTCCAACCAATGAAAGACATACAAGACACAAAAGCAGCATACACAAGTGACATAGCATTGGAAACTAGGCAATTTTGAGATTTTCCAACTAGTGAACTTGAGGGTTGTTGGGTCTTTTGGTCATGAAATGGTTGGGGAAATGAGTCTATGAATTTCATAGGATGTATATAATCCTATATATCACCTACAGAATCAGAATGGGAAAGATATTTCAGAAGACATATCAAAAGGTAGTGAAAACTGACTTGTTTCTGGAGGAACCTTTGGTGAACTGGTTGGGGTTTCTTCTAAGGAAGGGATGGAGGATTCAGATTCTGATATATCAAAAGGTAAATAATAAATAGAGCCATAATAAATGGGTTTTATCCATGCACTCAATGCATGCTCAGGATTACCATTTCCTTTCTTGCCCTCCCATCCTCTTGCAAATTACGGAAGATCAATATGGCTCTCCTCAAGGATCTTGGTCATGGTGTCCATCTTCTTTCTGAAGCAAGATATTTCAAGATGTGAACCCCTGCAATAACCACATGTGGGTATCTCTCTCTTGTTTCTCCTCCTGGATCTCGAACTCCCATTAGTAGAACTAGATATTTCTGAACTTGACTGCTTCTTCTCTTTCTCTCTTTACTTCAAATATTTCTTCTTGCCTTTGGCTTGATTTGATACACCAGCGATAAGGGCTTGATGTTTGGTGGATTTGATGTTACCCATTTGTACGAGGTTGTCCTGCTCCTGATTCAAATCCTCCATGAAGTTTTCTAGCGCATGCATCCTCCAATTTTTAGTTGTAAGCTTGCTTGAGTGGAATGTAGAAATAGGCATAGAATACTCAGGCCCTATCTTAGAAAGGATGGAAAATATAAGATGATATTGTTTGTTCTCTATGACACATTTTTTCAACTAAAGCACAATCATTTGAACTTGGTAAAGAAGTCTTGGATGGTCTCGTAGTGAGATGGACTTAGTGAGATTAGCTCATTTTCGAGCTGATGGCCTCTCATCTCATCAATATTCCCAAATAGTGACTCAAGCTTGAGCCAAAATTCATTGGGTGTGCCAAGACTGTCTACATGAAAGAGGATATCCCTTGAAGTACTGATACAAATCATACCAAATGCTTCATCAAGTCTATTGAAGTACTTAGCGTTCTCCACAACAGAGTTGGGATTGGGTTCAGTCCCCATGGTGACTCTATATAGGACTTTCGAACTCATATGGATCACCATTTCAGCCTTCCATTCAAAACAGTTAAATGGGGTTAGCAATACTCGAGTCTTCTCCATTCTTCTTACGTAACCTGTGACAAAAACACTATAGATCCT
This sequence comes from Pseudotsuga menziesii, assembly GCA_001517045.1. Classification (NCBI taxonomy): domain Eukaryota; kingdom Viridiplantae; phylum Streptophyta; class Pinopsida; order Pinales; family Pinaceae; genus Pseudotsuga; species Pseudotsuga menziesii. Next base: position 556,423 of record LPNX010287377.1, read on the forward strand.
ACAATGCAAACACTCAATTTTTCTGGAAATATGCCCTAAACAGCAACTCAAACCTCTCTAGATTTGTTTGCAGCTCCAACTAGCTCTGATACCATGTGAGAATTGCTTCACAATGAGATATAGTAGCTATAGCAATATTCACAATTAAAGTATTTGACAAAATATGCAATAGAACAACAAAAGAGACTGAAATAGCACATGTGAATGGTGCTGATAATTGATCATTATATTATAGTACATATTGTAGATGTGTATAGTACATATTTATAATACATTGGGGAAAATTCGTGATCCTTTGGAGGCCATGTGAATGCATACAAGTTTTAGGATAGGATTTTACCCCTAAACCCCCCATAGGTTGACCAATAGGCTCCCAAACCTAACCAAATAGTCATAAATACATGTGTCAACATGTAAGGAGGAATAAATGTAGGAATGCAAGGCATGGGAGTACACATGTGTGAGTGGGTGAGTCTTTAGGAGCCAATAAATGACCAAAAAGACAATAAAACCACCACATTCACACACTAGCGCCCTTAGTCAAAGAATAAGTGGTTTGTAATCAATGCAGGCGCCTAGAACGTCGGGATGATCAAACTAGAGTGCCTCAACTATCAGGATGATCAAAGTGGAGCACCTCAACTGTGATTTAATGAGCTATAAATCAGCTAATAGACCAATATTGACCAATATAGCCTAAGTAGGATCATATAACATAAGTACTAGACAAATGAAAATTCCTCCTATGTGTATATAATGGTACTAAGGTAGATGAATTGCTCCAACAGGTCCAAAGCCAATGCATTTTATTTTTCAAAAATCTTTAGTTGAAAATCGATGTAGTCTCTATCCATCTCCAATTCCATCATCTTCTCCTCATGTTCTATTTTCCATAAATCCAAATCATTCTTGTGCACTTGTTTCAAATGCTCCTGTTCCATTAAGGATTCATGACGAAATTCATCAAAACGACACTTCATGTCTTCATATAACTGCTTATATTTCTTGGTTTCTTCCCTACATTGTTCCACTTGATTGATGAGGTCTCTCGTCAAAGATACATTCACATTTTCCAATACCCCAATCAACGACGCAACATCGATTGCAATTTCACCTTGTTCATTTCCTTCCATGTCAAAAACTGTGGTGTTGTTAGTATTTCCTTTGGTCTTATGTCTCTTGGAAAACCTTTTCGTAATACTCTTCCTTCCTGAATCAATAAAACAATCTACCAAGGAGACAACAATGGTATCCACCTCCATGGGTTAAAGGTACCCTCCACATCCCATAGCTAGTGGTGTCCCTGGATTGATTAGGGATTTTTACAAAACAACATGCTTTCCCTTTTATTGTTGTTCAATTATTTGCAATTTATCTTCATCTCTTTTTCTTTCCTTTTTGACCATGTTGTTTTCCTCCTCCTTTTGTTGTTGTTCCTTGAGAACTCGAATCCTTGACACTTCATTGTTAGCCTATTCTTTTGTTTTTTTCTCTTCCTTCGTGTCTTTACGAATCTTTTCTTCTGTGGCTATTTGGCATTCTTCCTCCGTGACTTGGAGGATCTCTTATTTTATTTTTTGTTCTTCTTCTTCCACAGCTCTATTGTATTCTTCCTTTGTGAATTTGCAGTGTTCTTCCTCTGTGGCTTTGCAACGTTCTTCCTCTATGGTTTTGCAGTGTTCTTCCTCCATAACTTTCTAGAGTTCTTCCTCCACTATGTTTTGAGCTTCAACTACTTGTCAAGTCACTTCAACGTCATCTTGTTTCTTCCTTTCTAGCCTATTTTGTTCTTCTTCTTCTGAGACTTGGTAGATCTCTTCTTTTCTTTTTCATTCTTTTTCTCCAGTGGGTCTGTTGCGTTCTTCCTCCGCAACTTTGTGACATTCTTCCTCTGATTCTTTTTTAGATTCATTCGATTGTCATGCCGCTTCGGTGTCAGCTTGTTTCCTCCTTTGTAGTATCTTCTATTGTTATTCTTCCACGGCCCTGTGGCCTTGTTCCTCTATGGCTTTGTTTCTATCCTTTTCTAAGCACGAAGCATCATGTTAAGATTTTTTCCTTATTTGTTCATCGTAAAAATATTTTACCATTTCCTCTCTCTTTCTTCTAGCTTGGTCCTTCTTCTTTATTTATTGTTCTGCCTTAGCTGTGAAGGCATCTCTTCTCTCAATTCTGACAATATCCTGAAGGGCTAACTTCCCTTTGTGGAGTATCATTTTCTCCATTTCAAATATTTTTTTCAATGACTTCATCAAAGGAAGTATCCCTTTGAAACAAAGTTTCTTGAGGTTCTTCCTCATGTATGTAGGTAGGATGCAATGATAATGATATGCCATGTGCTTCAATCACCTTCATAGGGTCATGCCCTTTTTTCTTTGTAAATCAAAGTTTCATCTCTTCCAATGCACTGAATTCCTTATGGGAATGGTGAGAATTAGCTAAGATGAAGGATCTGACACAAATGGGGAAACTAGGACAACCTTTCTTACTATTTTGCCTCATTTGCACTTTGATGCCTTTCACGATAGTTTGGTAAGATATTTCATGAGTGAGCAATCAATCAGTAACATAGATAGGTAGAAAATGTGGGGATGCATTAATGCCAAAGATTCTAATGTAGGTAAAGAACTCCAGGCTATATCAGTCACCAATTTCCAATAGGGCTACCATGGCTTGGTCAGTTATCCTTGGTATAGGTTTTCTAAAAATCAAAAAGTACAGCGGGGCAAAAAAATGGTTGGTAATATCGTAGAAATGGGTTTTATAATAACACATCAATAGTTCTTTGTAGTAAACATGAATGAGCAAGAAATCTTCCTTATAGTTCTAGTTCATGAATGGAAATGCATTGTAAGAACAAATAAAATCAAATAGAAAAGAAACCGTATGAAACTTTTCGCTGCCAAGTACTTGTTTTGAATTTTTTAGGGCTTTGAAGAGGTTGTCAGACAGGATGTTCACCCAGTTGAAAAATTCTTCAATTTTTTTCACATGATGCACCATGGGTGCCCATCCCAATAGGAAGTGTGTAGAAGTTTGAAGTCCATTCAAGTGGCATGGAATTTCCATGAGTATCCTATATGGCCTCCGAAAATATTGTATCATATAGCTCTTAATGGAATTCGCTGTGAAGGTACGACCCTCGACCCACCACTCCTTGATGAGTTTGACAAGATTTGGGTGTTTATTAGAAAAAAATTCCATGAAAATGTGGTCCATGAATACCTCAAGGTATTTAGCTTATACATCTTCTTGAATGAGTCATGCATGAGCGAGGCGATGACCTCGCCTTCGACATCCAAGATCACTCCATTTTGTGGATCAACATGGTCAAATAACCACCTGGTTGCATCATTCAAATGGTAAGGAATCAAGCTCATCCTTGTTGCAATGGAATACACACAACTCTTCAAGATGTTTTGATACATGTCCCTATCATCGTCATCCTAGGGAAAATCACCCTTAAAGAATATTTGATAGATTTCTTCCCAGTCTGGGACGTCTTCAAATCCTATTATTGTAGTAGTGTCTGATAATAATGTCAATCCTTCTATCAAGGTTGATGTATGGATTTCCTCTACATCCTTAAGGGGAAGACCTCTATGTGAGTGTGCCTTAAACATCTCGTAAAACCACAAAAAAATTAGGTGCCTCAGAGGTGCTTTAGAAACTAAGTTATCGATAGTATACAGAAGGAAAAAATACCATGTAAAGAAATCCTTGTCCAAGTTTGAAATTTAATCACAAAAGGTGATGAATATGCCCCCTGTAGGGTGGAATTTAATGACCAAATGGGGTGCATATACACCATTGGATGCATCCAATGATGTATATGCACCCTCTTAAGGAATTAAATGCCTCCCTATGGAATAAAAGTTGTCATAACTAAAAGAGCAGTGCTTTATTTGACTCCTGTTTCAAGTACATTAAATTGACTGGTGATTGAATGGCGTACAATAAGCACCCCACAGTGCAACAATAAATGTCACAACTACCAGCATCCCCGCAGATGCAACATTTAATGGTGCACTACGAGGTTCTTATTGCACGCCTCATTAAATTGTTTGATGGATAGTGTGATAAGATATTGGATTCATTGCCACATGCAAGATTTTGATAGTATATTGGATTCATTCCCACACACGAAATCATGACAGTATATTAAATAAATGTGTGATCATGGATAATATTTGGGATGGGTTTACATTAAATTGTATTGTATGCATGCATTATTTGTATTGTCCTTTACTTGAAATCCATGCTTATAAGTTGATGACAGGTGTTTTGATGATATGCAAAGCTTAAAGGGTTATTTTTTACATTATAAAATTTTTTAAATTCTATTTTTACATTTCCAATTAAGAAGAACATAATTTATAGAAACATTTCAAAGGAAAGGGAATATTTTCAAATTACTTGTCTATACGAATTTAAATTATGTATAATTTACAAAACTTAGTATGTTTCTAATAAAATCATCCCTACTCCTTAAAATCATTCGCACTTGAGAGAAACTTCTTTCACCGAAAAGTCTAGGGAAATGATTTGACATACAATTGTCCGGTGTTCCAACTATTTAAGTGCAACAATAATACTTATTTATCTAAAACTCAATGACATCATGTATAACATCATAGTCAGTATCAACAATATTTTTATTTTGCATTTTCTTTGAAGTGTTTACTTGACGTGACTTAGAAGGATCTTGACCGACAGTGACGACTTCTATTTTGGTCCCTAGGAGGGGTGGGTTAAAATTTTGACTCATATAATTTTGTTACCAAAAATATGTATCAATACAAATTATTTGTAATGTTAAACAACATAATATTTTTAATGTTTAAATATGAAATTCAAATAATGAATTTCTTGAATTGCAGATTCTTAATAATGATGTCTCCAACATTTGTGGATAGAGAATATGTAGACTTATTTTGGAGAAATTAAAAGGTTGTGGAAGGTACTAAAGTCTAACCAAGTAGGAAGATGGTACATTGTAACAAATTCAAATCTGACTGCTTTGTTGTCAAGTTTGAAAATGTTATAAATAGAGATGTTCCATTTGCTTGTCCTAGCGAATAACTAAAGACATTCGAAGATGCTCATTTTGAAATGTCCTTTCAATTTGGCCACCTCAAACATATCACGGTTCAAGGGGTGATTCAATGGCTGAAGATTCAAATAATGACATTTATGCAAATCATAACAATCGTTCAAATGATGAAACAACCTCAGGAGAAGTTTTTACGTCAGCCTTGGTTTTTAGCTCAAATGTGTTCGAGGAGGACAGATGTCAAGATTATGTAATTTAAATTTGGTGTAATGGTGCAAAGAGTTATATCATGTTGCAATATGTGCTCCCTCATGGGCCTCTAAAATTGATGCCTGTGTGTTAGCTATAAACATTTTTATAGGTTCTTTCTCCTTTTTACAAATCAGAATGATGTTTTCTTCTAAATATTTTAACTTCAATGATAATAAATTTGAATAATTCTAGTCGGCTTACATGGACACAAGTGGAACGTCTCTTTTTGGAAGGATAGGCGATGACGGCTCCAAAGTGGTTTCACAACTTTACTTTGGGATTCATTTTGAATTCGAATTTTCCACGTGCCTTGGTGGTTTCAGGCCAACAACACTTAAAGCTTGCTCTATCTTCTATTTTAATTCACAATCTGTTGTGCCTACTAGCCAATGATTTTTCTTGTCGTGGGATAATATGCACATTTGAGCCTAGTGCATTTTACGTGGTGGAAAACTTGTCCCTAAAATGGAAAGCAATAAATACCTTATCGATGGTAGATTCAACCCTCTGAACATGACCTTATCTCTACTTAATTATCTCGATATGTCACACTCTAGTTATGGACAAGCGCACCGATGAATGATAAGTAGTTAGACTTTCAAATCTGCTAAATATTTTCTCAGGACCTGCAAGCGAGTCATTTAAAAATATTCCATGTGACCATATTGCATACCTGTTGAATGATTAATCATGTGGAGTAGTGGGACAGGGAATAGAACTTGCGAACTCAGAGAATGATGAGAAAGAGCACAAGCCATTTCTCAATTCATATGTCAAAATGTGGGCATTGGGATGAGGATGAGAAAGAGAACAAGCTCTTTCTCACAATTTAGTAATTCATGTGTTTGATATTAAATTTTAGAACCTTGGTTATGAGAATAAAGAGAATGTGTCCTTTCTTACTATACAAGATACTTCAGTAATGCATTTGAATTAAATTCTAGTATTACATTTGAATTAATTATGTGAATATTAAAAAAGACATGTAATTCTAGTATTTACACTTATCAAAATGATAATAAAATTTTTGGAAGTTGATAATCACAACAATGGAAACCAATATTGGCATTACTGGAAACTAATAATGACACTTTCAAAAACCATTAATAACACTTTTGGAAACCAATGTTCACACTTCTAGAAACCAATGATCACATTTATGGAAACCAATAATCCCACCTTTCAAAACCGATAATCAAACTTTAAAAAACCAATAGTCACACTTTCGAAACATGTTGTAAGTCCATATTCGTAGTCGCTAGTCTATGTTTAATGAAATTGGGGTTTTCATGCTTGAAACCCTAAAAGGAAAAATCTAGTCATCTAGTCACTTTTGCTACAACTTGATTTCGGTGAAGGTTTAGGAGATGAAACTTGGACATGACAAACATAAAATCTGGAAGTACCTTTTGTGTGAGTTTAAAACTCATATTCATTGTACTTCAGGATATATGATCCCTCCAAAATAAGGTTCCAACCTCTTACAGAATTTGTTTTAAACAAGTGGCCTAGGGATAACTGCTATATATCGGGACATGAAGATCCAAATCAAATTTTGTAATATTTTCTATAAAGTGCATGGACTTTACTTTCTATGGTGTGAGTTTCAGAACCCAGAGTTGAAACAGTGGCACATAGAAGTCATACAAGTTCGCTATACTTAACCAGTCCATAAACATGTCACCTTGGGAAACTTAGAATAAGTTCCACTTAGTGAATCCAATATTCCTCTAATATATGGGGTTGGATAAAATACATATCAAAATACCTCATAACAGAGTTTCAGACCTTTAGGAGCAAAAATTTTGGAGATACATCAGATCTAAGGCCAGAAAGTTCAGCAAAAGAAATTGAAGAAACTGAGGCATCAAATATTTTGTAGTTATGTCCACATATTTGGGAAAAGGAGTATACTGCTTAATGCAACTTGAGGAGGTGGATATTTCTATCCAATCAGATCTACAAGACACCATGTTTGAAAAATAAGGGTTTCTCTATCAAACCATAGGTCAACCAGAAGCATTCTTCTAGAAAAATCATTAAAGCAAACATCCAATTGAAGCAATCTCTTTGGTAAGTTCTATTCTCTCTATTTGCATTTGAGGTTCTCACTTTATCAAGATGAAAAATAGCACCAAGCTTGAGGACAAACTTGAAGGAGTTGAAAATTTCAGGGCATGTAAGTATGGAGTGCTTCAAGGACATGACTTGGAAGACTATGTCAAAAGAAGAAGTTGTGGATCTAGAGGGAAATGAGGACAAAGCTAAGCATAAGAATAAATTGGTCGAAACCAAGAGGATCATTTCAGACTCTCAAAAGGACCATTTGATCCTGTATGTATCATACGTGAATACTCATAAGGAGAGGTTCGTTGCATTAACCATCATGTATGAAGGGAAGAATATCAGCAGGAAGATGACCTTAAGGACTCAACTCAAGGGTGTGAAGATGCAAATGCCAGAAAGCATTCAATCCTACTTCACAAGGGTCTCCCAAATCAAGGAGCAACTAGAATCCATTGGAGACAATGTCGAGGAAGCAGAAGTGGTGATGACCACCTTGAATGGTCTCCCAAGATCATGGTAATATTTCATTCAAGGAATTTGTGCCAAAAGGAGGCTCACCAACTTCAGTAGACTATGGGAAGAATGCACACAAGAAGAGGCCCGACTAGTAGCAAGAGAAGAAAAGATAGTTGATGATGACATTCAATCCTAATAGTTCATTCCAAGAGGGGAAAGAAAAAACACTTCAACAAGAAGAAATATTTTCGAAGACGGACATCTCACAACTTAGATGTTTCACTTGTGATGAGAAGGGACTTTTTGTGAAAGATTGCACCAAATGTAAAGGCCCTGCAAAGAAAGGAAAGAAGAAGATACACCATTCTCACATCACCGAAAATGATGAACCAAATAAGAAGAGAACAAGGGAATATTTCTCAAGTGATTAGGAATATGTACTTTGATCTATAAGGATTCAACCATGAATATGGAAGAATCTCTTATCCATCTCATCATTGGATGAGAAGTGATGTGATCGTACATGAAGAAGAAGGGACATGTAGATTCAACACCAGTGCATAGTTCCATGTGATATATGATGTAGAAGACTTGCTCAGCATTGTCGATGGCGAGAAAGATAGGCATTTGTCCTTAGAATCATATGATGGAGAAGATCGCACTGTAGATATTCTAGTAATTCATGCAAGGAGACAAACATCAAGAGGGCGTCTACCAAACAAACAAAGATAAGTATTTGGATTGTCATTTCCTGTAAATCTAGTTGCTTAAATGATATTGTTTAGTTGTGTACATATTTAGGAAATGTATTATGCATGTTAGAGTTTTTGTTAGAATTTTTATGGTTATACAAGATCTAAAACATTTAGCATCATAAAATCGTAACCATATGAAAAAGGATCACTGAAAGAAAGACAAACACACCACAAAAAGAACACAGAGATTTATCCTAGAAAACCCTCGTGGGGGAGAAAACCCAACAAAAATTCCTCGATATAGAATTCAGCCAAGTAGAATGTAAGACCCCAATAATAAGACTTGTGAGACACCAAGAATAAGATTTGATTGCTTCCTCTCCTCTAAATGGACTACTCCTCTCTCTGGCGCAACTGCTTGAGTTTTGATTGTGTCCAAATGAGGGAGGTACCTCCCCTATTTATACTAATCAATTGAGAGGCCTAATAACCCAACATGGCCGACTTCTCCTCCCAATCAGGGCCTACTTGCCTTAGAATACTCAAAAATATGTTTTAATAATACTTTTGTGGGTACTACTGACCCGACTTACAATGTAGGTTTTACCTCAAGACTTTACATGACCAAATACATCAATGACATCCCTAATCGGAGGAACAACATCTTCGGAAGGGGAAATAATAATAATACAAAATAGAATATCTTCCGTAGTTACATTTCTTTAACACTCCCTCTTAACAAGCAAGGTATTCTATAACACAACAATACATCTGTACAATTGACTGGTAAGTCTATACGTCAAAGGAAGTTTTCACAACTACATCAATGTCTTCATCATCTGTGGAATGTCATCATCACAGAGCATCACATCATATAATGATCACATCGTCACAATAATCATCATGAGAATTGCATATTGTAACATCATCACGAGCATCGCATCTCATCGCATCATCATGACCATCACATCTCGTCACATAATCACATGTCGTCGCATCATCATGAGCATCACATCTCATCGAATCATCACAAGAATCACATCTCATCACATCATCATGAGCATCACATCTCATCACATCATCACAAGAATCTCATCTCAAGCATCACATCTCATCGCATCATCACAATCATCACATCTCGTGTGAGAATTATCATCTCGAGCATCACCTATGATATCTTCAGTATACAAATATTGAGCTGAATCACCCACAACATAAATAATGTTGGAACATCATCATCTACAACTAAATGTAGGGTCTTGTCTGCAAATGAATGTAGTACCACTCTCATCAAGATATTAATATTGTCCCCAAGACCATCCTAGCCTATAACTGCTAGGACCACTCTCAACAAGAGAGTGTTCTTGTCCATGGGACCATCATCAACAAGGATACTATCGTCCAAAAATAAATGAAAGATCTCATCTACAAATGAGTGCAGGACCACTCTCATCAAGAGAGTATTATCATCCTCATTACCATCCTCAACCGAAAAGTACTAGGAACACTCTCAACAAGAGGTTTTCTTGTCCATAGGACCACCCTCAATAAGGATACTATCATCCGTAAGTGAATGCAGGATCTCATCCACAAATGAATGCAAGACCATTCTCATCATGATAGTACTATCATATGCAAGACCATCCTCATCTGACAAGTGCTAGGACCACTCTCAACAAGAGAGTGTTCTTTTCTGCAGGACCATCCTCAACATATGAATGCTAGGATACACTCGTTCACAAATGAATGTCGGATCTCATCCACAAATGAATGCAGTACCACTCTCCATATGAGAGTACTATCATCTACAGGACCATCCTCAACTATAAGTGCTAGGACCACTCTCAACAAGATAGTGTTCTTGTCCACAAGACCGTCTTGTCTACAAATGAATTCCATACTACAACTCCTTGGAATATTCCTATTTGAAGATATGACCAACCTTCCTGGGATCTTCCTTTTGGAGATGACACCAACCATGTTGGGATCTACCCATGAATATGCAACCAGGTTCTCTGTACAATGAACAAACCACTGGGGCTCATGATTCTTCTCTTGTACATTTGCAACTTGATCATTTTTTTCTTATAAATCTGTAACTTCATCATTCTTCTCTTATACATCCTCAACATCATCATTCTTCTCTTATACATCTGCAACTTCATCATTATTCTCTTGTACATTTTCAACTTCATCTTTCTTCTCTTGTACTTCCGCAACTTCATCATTATTCTCTTGTAGGTGACTGCATACGATTCTTTCTACAAGTCAAATACATCAGTTGCATGGTTAGAAACATTTAATAATATTCAAGACATATTCACAATGATAAATTCTTATTCATAAAGATATATTTCATACATTCATGCAACTATGTTAGAAAATACAACATTTATCCATATCCCATATACATACGGTAACTTTCTAGGTGCCTTCCATCTCTACCAGGACATTATTAAGAGTCTGCACTACTCTCAACATGTCAGCAAAGAGGTTTCATTCTAGATAAGTAGAAATGGAATGTTGTATGGCACCATATGCCACTTATCCATCACATGCATATTAGTAGTATATTGTTCATCAATGCATACACTCTATCATGCATAATACATTTCCTTGAACATGGATATATACACAACTAAACAATGTTATTTAGGAAACTAGATATATAGGAAATTAGAATTCAAATACTTATATTTGTTTGTTTGGTAGACTCCCTCTTGATCTTTATCTCCTTGCAAGAACTACTGGAGTCTTCGACAACGTGCTCCTATAATTGGGCGTGATTTAAGAGAAGGCAACGGGGCCTTAATCCCGTCAGAGACAACTATCTAATGACTGGGAGCAGCCTTTGAAAGCTCTTGGATCGGGTTGCCTCTTAGTTGACTAATGCGCTGATACGGCCTGTCAACAATGGCGCTAGAAGGAGGGCCAGCTTAAGCGAATGGCTGATGAAAACAGTCATGTTCACAACATTAATCAATCCTCTAGTCCTCAATTTACACCACTTTCTCGATCGGGTGAATTACGGTCATCATCCCAACCACAAACATTCCAGTCATCACAATTAGATGAGACCCCGTTGAACAATACTGTTCGAAGCCTTATTCATCAGTTCAACTCTAGCAGTGCCCATCCACCTGAAGAACTTGACCAGTTCAAACAGGCCATCAATGAATCCCGCGGGATTTTAACTAGAGCTTATTCAAATCTCACTGGGATCCAACCCACCGAATTTCCTCTTCCACAGATCAGACATCCACGCACTCTCCATATTGAGTCTACTTCTGAAGAACAGTATCAACCTTTAGGTGTCTTCCCTAACCATCAATTACGACAGTTTCTAACAGGCATCGATCAACCTTCATCCTCTTTAGGACCACCTGCCACAGGAGGGTCTAGTCGACCCCCATCACCACCACATTCACCTCCTCACATTTTTCCAAGACCACCTTCACCACCTCCATCACCAAGGAACATGGCAAACCTAAACCCGAACCCCAATGCCAATTTTCCATGGTTAGCGCAGGATGCGGTCGCTGTTCCAGGTGATCAACATCCTTTGCCTAAGCATCCTGAGAAATTGTTGTCCAAATTCAATCCCGAGCTAAAAGAGCCTGCAGAAGACCATGTTAAGAAATTCATGCTAGCAGTTCGGCTTTTGAATGTTGAGCACGAAGATGTAGTATGCCGACTTTTCCCTTACACATTTGAGGGAAAAGACTCAACTAGTTACTTTTCACTTACTGCTAGATCTATTACCAATTGGAATGACTTCGAGTTGGCTTTCATGAATAAGTTTGGAGACGATAAGACTCCAGCCGTCTTGGTTTTGGAATTATCTAGGATCCGTATGGAAACCAAGGAGAAAGTCAAAGACTTTAACCAGAGGTTCTTGACACTTAGAAACAGGATCCCTGCCACCTCAAGGCCTGCTGAAGATGTCACTATTGAATTCTATACTTCAGCTTTACCCGTGTCTATGGCCATGTTTGTCAGGAGAGCTGCCAAACCCACTCTCACTGAAACCTTTGACAAAGCCATTAAGGTCGAGAAGGACATGTTTGCTATCAAGACAAACCCCGGAGTAGACACGGATTCTGTCTCCTCCTCTCAAAAAAAGAATGAGAATCCTTCCAAAACCACAAATCCTGATAAGAAGGATCAAGATGCACTAGACTTAGACAGCCTGCAGAGAGTCATAAAGAAGTTATCCAACGAAATCATTGATCTGAAGAAAATTACTTCTGAAAGTATTCCAAATAAAGATCCACCCAGGCATCCTTTTAGAAGACCATTCCAAAATACAGCTGTTAAACAGATCCCACCTTCTGAGACTAGTAACGTAGATGAAATTAATAACTTCCTAAAATTATTGGTCTCAGGTTTAGAAACGTCAGCTGAAAGTGAAACCCAATCTTCAGGACAAAATTTGGAGGATGCCCAGGGTACAGATAATAACACTGAAGAAGAACCCCCTCAAACTATCAGTCACTTCTGGGATACCACAGAAGTGACCGACGATGAAGAGGTTGCTGCTATAAATGTCAATCAGCATCAATATAATACTAGGAGCAAAAAAGAATCAGTCTTCAAGGGAACCCTCCACAACACCTACAGATCACAGTTTAACTGTCAAAACAAGAAACCAAGCTTCAAACACTAAGTCTACACCCTCTCTCAATTTAGAGTATGATCCGGTTGAGGATTTGAAGAAACTCAAAGCCAATATTTCTATCTTCAAACTCCTCAAATTGCCTGCTATTCGAGACAATATTATTCAAGGGGTTTCTCTAAATAAAAACGGCAAAACTTCCTCCACTCAAAACAGTTATGTTAGTACTAAAGACAATCCGACAAAAGCTTCAGTGAACGCCTCGTCCATAGGTAAGAAATCAGATTCCTCAACACCTCCTTTTCTCCTCACATTTGAAATCTGCAATCGTAAGGTACACAATTGTATGATAGATTCAGGGGCTTCAAAAAACATCATGCCATATTCGGTATGTAAAAAACTTAATGCAGTCCCCGTCCCATGTGATACGAGCATTGTGCAACTTGACCGATCTAACGTAAAGGTAATAGGAAATATGAATAAAGTACTGATAAGATTAGCCTTAAACCCTCAGGTTCATTTCATCATTGACATAATTGTTGCAGATATCCCTGAGGCATATGGCTTATTCCTTAGCAGAGATTGGTCTGAAAAATTGAAGGGATATTTTTCAACGGACTGATCACACCTATGGCTGCCTCATAATGGTCACCCAAACAAAATCAGAATTGATTGAGAGAGTAATATGAAGCACACGGTCACCGAACTGGATGACTCAAATGAACCAGTGTTATTTACTGATACTATAATGGGCAATTATATGGTTGATTCCTTTTTTTGGAAACTTTGAGGCTGAAACTTCGTCAGTCCAAAATCCAGAACAGCAGTCCGAAGTTTTTCATTTTACACAAGTTACGGACGAAATTCCAGCTGTGAATACTGTACATTTAGACTTGAATAATGGCCTCTGGTCCCTATACTTTGACGGATCTAAGTCAAAGGAAGGGGCTGGGGCCGGTTGCTTGTTAATAGATCCCCACGGAAAAAGGTATTTTGTTGCTTACAGGTTGGAATTTGAGTGTACTAATAATATTGCTGAATATGAAGCCCTTATTCAAGGGCTGGAAAAGGAAATGGATCTAGGAGCTAAAGCTCTGGTAGTATTAGGAGATTCTGAAATTATCATTAAACAGGTACGCAACACTATACATTGCATTGCTGGTCATTTAAAAAATTACCAGATAGAGGTGTGGAATTTATTATCATCGTTTGAAGCTTTTAATATAAATTCTATTCCTTGTTATTTGAATCAGGAAGCAGATCTGTTAGCAAATGTTGCTTCAAGGCTAATTCCATCTGAAGGGATATTTGCTAATTCATTCTCTGTCGAACTGCTTTTCAGGCCTTCCATACCTGATAATATTGTCAATTGGAGAGTCTTTGACCATGACGAGCAATTAATTGAGTTTTTGACCATGAAGGACACCTTCAAAGACGTAGTCATCGATGAGATAACTCATGATGAAGATCTGTACAACTTTTTGGTAATTCACAAACCCTGTTCGGTTGAAGAATCTCTTAATCAGGTCAGTACTATTCCTAAATCTGTAATTAAACTCAAGAAGTTCTATGATTTGAAGGACAAATTTAAAGGTGCAAGGAACTGTAAAACCAACAGCTCTACTATGCAATTCGGAGTCATAAATTTAGGCACCGAACATAATCCTCAATGTGTCAATTTGGGCAGTACATGTAACACCCAAGAAAAAATAGCCTTCATACAACTCTTTAATGAGTTTAAAGACATTTTTGCTTGGACATATGACGATCTCAAGATATTTGATCCAAACATAATGCAACATGTCATCCCAATGAAACAACAAGCTAAACCATTCCAGCAAAAATTAAGAAAAATGCACCCTAGCCTGGAACCGACTGTTAAGAAAGAGCTTAACAAACTCCTAGCCACCAGAATAATTTTTCCAGTGCAGCATACGCAGTGGGTGGCAAATCTCATCTCGGTTAGAAAGAAAAATGGTGAGATTAGGTTATGTGTCGATTTTCGAAATCTAAACAAGGTTTTAGAAAAAGATAATTATCCCGTCCCCTCTATGGAAAATATCTTACAATAGGTTTCTGGATCTGAGATGTTCTCACTTTTAGATGGCTTCTCAGGATACAATCAAGTATTAGTATCCAAAACAGATCAGTTGAAAACAACCTTTAGAACCCCTTGGGGAACTTATGCTTACAGGAAAATGCCATTTGGTTTAATTAATGCCAGAGCAACATTTCAAAAGGCAATGGATATTGTGTTCAGAGGCCTAATCAGCCAATCTGTTGTCATTTACCTAGATGATGTAACTGTTTTTTCAAAAAATAGGGATGATCACCTAACACATCTTAGGAAAGTTTTTGAACATTACAGGAAATATGGGATCTCCCTGAATCCCAAGAAATCTATATTCGTTGTTACAGAAGGTAAATTATTGGGTTTTGTAGTTTCAAAACAAGGTATCGAGATTGACCCTAAACGAACCCAAGCCATATCACAGATTTCTATGCCTAACTCAAAGAAAACTATGCAATCATTTCTAGGGAAAATAAATTTTGTCTCCAGGTTTATTCCTGGGTTCACTGAGATTGTTAGACCCCTTCAGAAAATGATTAAGAAAGATGCTAATTTCAAATGGTCTGCTGAAGCAAAGCAATCCTTTCACGATATATTAAAAGCTATTTCTGAAGCACCCACCTTAATGAGCCCAGATTTCTCCAAACCATTTATTTTGTACACCTTTGCATCTGACTCTTCGTATGTCGCTATTTTAACGCAGAAAAATCAGGAAAACAATGAAGCTCCCATTGCTTTTACAAGTTCCAGTTTCAACGGCACATAGCTCAATTATCCAGAAGTAGACAAATAGGCCTTTGTTGTTTTTAAGTCAGTAAAACATTTTCGACCATATCTGCTGAAGTCTCATACCAAGGTTATTGTGCCGTATTCCGCAGTCAGAAATCTTTTAGTGCATAAAGACTTGGGTGAAAAGCGAGCCCATTGGGTTACAGCACTTCAGGAGTATGACCTGGAAATCAAGCCTTTGAAGATTGTCAGAGGACAGGGACTTTGTAAGTTAGCAACCAGATCTTCAGACATGTCAGAATCTGATCTGCACTTTATCGATGAACATGCTCTGTTTGAAAGGGAAGTTGTTCCAATCTCAGCCCCCTCTGATTCCTGGTATCATGACATTAAGTTTTTTCTATTACATGGAAATGATCCTGAACATTTAGATTCACGTAGAAAAAGGGCTTTGAGATTAAGATCTGCCCCTTATCAGCTGATTGATAACATTCTGTTTAGAAAAAATTTCGAAGGGGTTCTCCTTCGTTGTTTAGAAAGAAATGAAGCTGATAGTGTGTTGTCTCAACTACATGCAGGGCCAGCTGGGGGACACTTTGGCGGGGAAACCACTACACATAAAGTACTCAAAGTTGGTTATTACTGGCCTACTTTGTTCAGAGATGCATATGCCTTTGCTAGGAAATGTCAGGAGTGTCAGAGAGCAGGCGGAAGACTTAAAAAAGCAGCATTACCTCTCCATCCTGTTACTGTTGAAGTTCCATTTCAACAATGGGTTTGGACGTTGTTGGTCCGATTACACCAGCTTCCTCATAGCAACACAAGTACATTCTGACGGCCACTGATTATTTCACCATATGGGTCGAAGCCATCCCTTTGCGAGTGGTTAACTCAAAACAGGTGATATCATTCCTTGACTCTTCTATTGTCACCAAGTTTGGCATTCCAGAATCTTTGATCTTTGACAATGCAACCTATTTTTCTTCTTTAGAATTAACAGAATACGCATTGGAAAAAGGTATAAAATTGAAGTATTCAGCTAATTACTATCCTCAAGGTAACGGATTAGCAGAATCCTCCAATAAGAATTTAATCAAGATTCTAAAACGCACAGTAGTTAATCATCATAAAAATTGGCACAAAGCCTTATCAAATGCCGTGTGGGCTGATAGAGTGACTCCCAAAGCTGCGATAGGTAATTCTTCTTTTTCCCTGGTATACGGTAAAGAAGCTATTCTACCTCCCCATCTATTTTTACCCTCTCTACAGCTCTCCCAGTCAGTGCAGGAAACAAGATGTTCTACCATGGAACATCGGATTAATACTCTGCTTAAACTGGAGGAAGAAAGAA
Source organism: Pseudotsuga menziesii (assembly GCA_001517045.1). Taxonomy (NCBI): domain Eukaryota; kingdom Viridiplantae; phylum Streptophyta; class Pinopsida; order Pinales; family Pinaceae; genus Pseudotsuga; species Pseudotsuga menziesii. The sequence continues at coordinate 573,712 of LPNX010287377.1, forward strand.
AGTTAGCCAAAAAAAAAAATTGACCAACACCAGAAGACAGTGAAATGCTGGTTCGATCACAAAAAATCATCTAGTAGATATTTTGAAGTAGGTGACCTAGTTCTGAAATGGGACAAAGCGCACGAAGAAAGAGGAAAGCATACTAAGTTCCAATGCCTATGGCTGGGACCGTTTATCATGATAGAAAAACTCAGTCCTAGCACATTCAGGTTGCAGACGCTGGAGGGAGACATCGAGAACCTTCCGGTAAATGGCCATCTAATCAAAAAATATTTATGTTGATACCCCTTAGGGGATTATTCTGTACATACCTTGCGTTATTTTCTTGGTTTGTGGAACTTTCCAGTGTTTTCATTTTACTTGTTTGCTTTAATATCCTCTAGCGTCTATTTGTTGTTTTATTTGCATAATCTTTGAGAGTGATCAATTCATTTAATCTCTGGCTGATGACTCTTCACCAAATCCTGTGGTTGACTTACAAATCATGTATCATGATATTACTATCCTGAGTATTTCCATGCTTCCCTTGAAATTCCACCAATAACTATTTTATATCTTAAACAGTGAACGGGTTTTGCCTTTCTAAATCTTACCAGGAACTCTTAAGTCATATAAATATAAATTAATAAGTCAAGCCTCCGCAAATATTTCTCCAAAAAGGATTAGGGTAGTATTTGTCAAAGGTTATCTGTTCAAGTCTTTTACGCCACCCCCTTTTGTAAAGAGAGTTAGACTTGCCTCCCCATCTGCTAAGATAATCTCATTAGAGATTAAATATAACTACAATCTGGCCGATGGTTGGTGAAAGGAACTAGGTAGAATCAAGCCACTTCGACATTTCTCTGCAACTAAGACAATTATTTGCTTATAGTTACAGCATCCTTTTGACTAAATATATCACAAGTATATTTGCAGTATTTTCGTTATTGAGGTGTACTTGTAGTATCGTTTGATCCTGCTATTTTCTTTTTGCATATTTCTATGTTTTTCATTTTTCTTTTGAGAAAATGTGCAAACGTATTATGTTAAATTGTCGATCTATTCTAGGTTAACTTGTAGATTCATATCATATATTAAATTTTGATGTTATCGTTCAAATATATATGATATACTATTTCTATGTTTTATCTTTTCTTCCTCCGAATTTTTTCTGAATATTTCGAGATTGTCTGCACAGCATTGTTAACTACAAGTTAATTTCTGAATTAATGTTATTATGCTCCTGATCAGGATAGGGTATATAAGGTATATGTGTGTTAGTTTTATTTCTTATTTTTTATTAACTTTTAGAAACTACATTGAATCCGATCTTCATCTTTGCACTGTGTCAAATTTTCATTCAATCTTATTTTAGATGTATATGTGTCTATATTGTAAATTGTATGATTGGTTTAGTTTGGTAACAGTTACTTTATCATTTATTCCTGTAGATATATGTTAATCTGTTTAATTAGATGAATTTTTAGTTACCAGTTGTGTATCATATGAATTAATTTAGTAATCAATCAGTTTTAACAGTTCCTTTTGTATATACATAATTGTGGCATATTCAGCTAACAATTGTTTACATTATTTCTTTCTCTTGAATCTGCTCCTGTAATTGGGCGTGATTTAAGAGAAGGCAACGGGGCCTTAATCCCGTCAGAGACAACTATCTAATGACTAGGAGAGGCCTTTGAAAGCTCTTGGATCGGGTTGCATCTTAGTTGACTAATGCATTGATACGACCTATCAACATCCTGGAAGTTGTTCTATACACACTTCCACTTCACTGAAGAATTATGTCTTTTCAATGGAGAAAATGTCTCTCTATAATAGACTCCCTATTTCTAAGAGAAACCATGTACCTTGCTTTGTATCTCTTAATGCTGCCATCTGTTGCATGCTTGATCTAGTAGATCCATTTGGAAGATATTATAGACTTCCCTTAAGGTCTTGAGACCACATTCTAGGAATCATTCTTCATTATTGGTACTCCTCGATTGTATCATCCTTCCATTCTTACTTCTTGGGACATTCATTTGCAAAGTGTCCTTTTTCATCATAAGTGAAACATCTAAGTTGTGAGAGGTCCTTCTTCTGAAGTATTTTTATTCTTTCAAGAACGTTCTTCCTTTTTTATCTTTCTCTTCTTGGTATGAATTATTCAGGGCTTGATTGACATCTTCATCCATTTCTTCTTTTGCTATCAATCGAGCTTCTTCTTGCATGCATTACTTCCATAGGTGAGATTTCTTCTAGTAAAAATTCCTTGAATGGATGATTCCCATGAGCTTGAGAGACCATTCAATGCAGCCATCTCCACTTTCATTTCTTCGGCATTGTCTCCAATAGCTTCTAGTTGCTCCTTAATTTGGGAGATCCTTATGAAGTGAGATTGAATACTTTCTGACATCTACATATTCATACTCTTGGGCTAAGTCCTCAAATTCATCTTCATGTTGATGTTGAGCATATCCTTAGGATTCTTTCAAAGATGATACATGTGGTATCAAATGGTCCTTGGTGGAATTTGCAATGATCTTCTTGGATTATTTAGCTTTGCCCCATTCTCCCTCTATAACTATAGATCCTCCTTTGACATAATCTTCCAAGTCATCTTCTTCTAATATGAGGAGCACTCTATACTTCCATACCCGAAAGTTCTTAGCTCCTTCAAGCTTTCCCTCAAGCTTGGTCATGTCTGTCGTCATGATAAAGTGAGGACTTCAAATGGAGATAGAGAGAATAGAACTTACCAATCAGATTGCTTCAACCGGATGCTTGCTTCAATGCTTTTCTGGAAAATTGCTTCTAGTGGACTGAGGGTTTGACATTAAAAACCTATTTTTTCAACTTAGGTTAATTTCAAATCTGATTGGATAGACAGATGTGCCTCCTCAAGGCGAGTTGAACAACATACTCCTTTTTCCAAAACTGTGGACATAACTACAAGTATCTTATGCCCTAGTTTTCCTAACAGCAGTGTTAGGCAAAAATTTGAAAATCCACATAATTAGAAACTATCTCCATAGAAGGATGTTCCCTACCAAGGTGAGTTGGGTGGTCCTCCTCTTTCAACTGATCAGTGGAGGGAAGTGCACGGAATAGGAAGCCCTATTTTCTTCAATTTATTCTACAGAATTGTCTGATGTTGATTCTATTGTATATCCAAAATTACTATTCCTCAAGGTCTAAAAACTCATGCTAAGATATCATGATTTATCTTCTTTGCAACCCACAGGTTAGAGAAGGATTGAATTCACCAAGTGGAACTTATACGAAGTTTCCCAACGTGACTAGTTTAAGGACTGGTCCAGTATAACGAGCTTGTACGAAATTCCATGTGCCACTGTTTCAACTTCAAGGTCTGAAACACACACCACATAAACTACAGTATGTTCCCTATCTACAAAATCTTATGAAATTCGATTTGGATCCTCCTAGATTAAGATATAGAAATTAGGTCACTTGTTTAATATTGAATTATGGAAGAGGTTGGAACCCTGATTTGGAGGAATCGTTTCTCTAAAGTATAGTGAATCTAAGGCTGAAACTTGCACACAAGGTACATTGAGATTTCACCTTCGGTATTTCCAAGTTTCAGCTCTTGATCATTTACCAAACTATATTTATAGTGAATATTCCAAGATGACTAGATTTTTCCTTCTAGGGTTTTCAAGCATGAAACTTTAATATCCAATAGTTGCAGTTATAGTGAAGGGCTGTGTATATGACCCTTTTTGTTCTAATATTTTTCCTTGTTTAAGCACTTCCTGCTTTAATCCTATATCACTATTTTCTCTCTTCATTACATTTGGTGAATTTTTGGATTTGGTAAGGATTGATCTCGCTTTCCTTGTTATTTGTCAATTGCTAATGATTTGGATAGACTTATGATGCCATGATTTCCTACTAAATAAGTAGTGTTTTCAAGTTCAATATCATTTTAATTTCAGGCTGCAGAATGAAGGAATTATAGAAGCTGGACAACTCGTATATTAGTCTCAATTTATAACAGATTGGTAACTACTTTCTATATTATGCCTCTGCTCGTATTTTACATCCTTTTGGTCATCTACCCAGCACATACACGTTAGTGTAATAAATCCGGGGATCGAATATTTTGTGTCTTAAATTATTCATGGTTCGTTGGGTTATCCAAAGAGAGTGTTGACTGCTTTGACATATTCCCGAAGTCATCTCCACTCTCCACAATATTAGCTCCTGGGGTGACTCGTGAAATATTTCGAGAATCAGCAGATGAGCCTTATTTGGAAATTTGTTGTAACTATACGATATTTCATAATTATCTCATGCGCACTTATGTATAAGAACTTAGAATCTCTGCTAGGATAGTTTAGCTATCATTTTTCATAGATCTATTGAACACCATTGTGATCAGACCTTTCTATATAAAAATCCTATATTATTCTAATTTGGTATGTGTTAATTAATTTCATGTGAGTGAGTGGATTGTTCAGCTCCTATTGTCGAAGGCAAGGCCTCCTTCTATGACAGGTGATGTTGTAGTTAGAATTTATTTTATTTATGCACGTAGTTGATATTGATAAAATTGATTCCTTATGAAATTGATTATTGATTTAATTGTTCAGGTTCAGATTTGGTGTGCTGATCATAGTTGAATATGAATGTTTGAGTATTGACACGATTGGATAATATAATTTTCATTATCATTGCTAGTGAACAAAGGGGAATGTGTGGATTATGAACATTGAATCAGGATTACTTATGTGGTGAATGATTTCATTAGAATTGTTGTTGAGAATCTGTAGAAGCGAGCTGTCGAATTAAATTAGCTCTTTCCAATTCCTCTATTGTAGTTGTTGTTGTTAAATTGCTTTCGTGTGAAATCTCCAATGTGTTTAATCAGATTTAAGCATGAATTTCTTTCTATAGCATAGCAGAACATTATAACATAGCAGAAGGTTTGTTAAATTTGATAGTCAGTTCTTTTGATTTGATTACCTTATTCTTCCTATAAGTTGTGATCTTCTTAGAAGCTTGTTCACCCACCGTTGCATTTTAATTCTAGTTCAATAATCTATAAGCCCCCTCTGTGTTAAAACCACTCCAAGTTATAGTGTCTAACATATACCTTGTCAAGTAGTCATAAGCCTTTGTGGCCCTGGGTTGATAATTTATGCACAGCTTTCAATTTGCATTTTATTAGAAGGTGAAATAAAAGCTCATCATTTTGGCGTCGTTTTCAGAGAGATGCCAAGGATATTGCAATTTTGGTTCTATAGTTGCTATTTTTTTCTTTTCTTTGAGTGGATTGTGTACGACACGTTTTTCTCTTAAAATATTTTGGTGTGATTCCGGAGGAGGGATGAGTAAGACACACAGAAAAATTCATTCGAATATTTCCTGCTGCAAGTCCCTGTGATCCTAGATCATGCAATTTATTCATGCATAGAATAAGAGATAGTACAGGTAAGCCACATATGATACCCCCCAATAACTAACCATGCAGGAAGTATAATAAGAGGAGGACGCACTCAAGGGAGGACACCTTCTTCTAGCATTCCCAAGCAAGAAATTGAAGGACTCGGGAATTCTACTATGCCCATAGACAAAACGATCTTACCAACGAATACGAGTGAGAATCTACCAATGACAGAGTTTGACCAAGAAGAAGAGTTTGTTCAAGAAGGGGAGCCTCTGAATCAATCCAGTTTTAACAATCATTTGAGTGCAAAACAATTGTTTGCCGAATCAGCTACCTCGAAAGATTGTTGGGTAAATATGGATGATGGGGGAGAGAAAATTCCCACCGAAGGGGAAACACACCAAGGAAATACAAATGGAGAATCAAGCATCGGGACGAATACTTTCAAATTCCTAATCTAAAATCCTGGATCTACATTTACAAACCAGATGAAGAACATTCCACATTCGACATTGCCCAATTTTCATGGTATGGCAAGTAAGGACCTAGATACGTTTTTGTTTGAATTCGATGTCCTCTACAGGAGTTACAATTATGTTACAGATCAACAGAAGCTGAAACTTTTTCTAGCCACACTGAAAAGCCAGGCACTAAGGTGGTTCATGGGGCTGGGAGGGATAGTATAGTAACATGGGCACAAATGAAGAAGGTCTTCCTGGATAAATATCAAGAATATTGCAAAGATAAGTATCGAAAGGAAGCAAATTTTAAAATGACCCAACAAGAAGACGAAAACTAGAAGACTATGTGGAGATATTCCAATATAACTTGCAAAGATAAAGACAGAATGGGTTAAATGATGATACATTGAAAATTCTGCTCTTACGAGGGATCAAAGATGATTGCATTGATCTGTTGAATTTAATGGGTGCAGGGGATGTATCCCTACTAAAATATGTAGAAATCTGTGAACTCTGTAGAAGGTATTCGAGGAATGCCTCCAGATTGGGAAGAGGGATTCGGGACATAGTAAACAGGACAACCAAGACTTCAAGAGAAGGAGTTTCAAGGATTGAGATTAGAAACCTCTTGGAGGGATTTAAAACTAATATACTTAGTTCCATGAGTTCTCAATTGGATGTGCTTCAAGAAAAGAAAAGGTAAGAGGAGGAAGATCGAGCTTTGGCTATTTTTTTTCTGTAAATGCAGGAATAGGCATCCTCTCAAAAGCTTCCCCTTAGACAAAATGGAAATATTCCTTCTATGCAACCAGGAGCATCCTACGAAAGGCTGCCCCTCACTATTAGGACTAAAGGCCATATATGAGGAAGCAGGGATAGATGCAGCTTCAAAACCTATTTGTTTTATATCTCAAAAGTGCCATGGAAACCCCAACCCTTAGGTACGTTACTATTTCCCATGCAACCCTTTAATCCTTATTGGAATAATGCTCAAATACATCAGTCACAAGTCTCACAAGATCCACAAGTTCAACAAAATTCTCATCTTTGGTATCCACCGATGCCACAACAAATATGGCCACCTTCATACCCACAAAATAGCCCTTGGAAATCAAAAAGGAGGAATTCAATATTTGGGAATCAACAACAAATTCAACATTTACCCCCTCAAATACAAAATCCTCAATTCCCATTTGCACTAGTACAACCGTTAATGCAACCTCTTCCACAACCCTAGTTAACACTACCATTGAATAACCCACCTCTCAAACCACTTATTCCTGCATAACCCACTCTTAACCCTAATAATAAGGATGGACAACCTATAAGGGCTGCTGAATTACCCAATTATCCAGCCTATTCCATCTCCACAGTGGACTGCCATGACATTCAATTACACCCTAGAAATAATATCAATAAAAACTACCTCTCCCATAATTACAGAGGAAGAGGATGAAGAGACACCAAAAATCCTATCGGTTCAGTTTGAAGAGACACCAGTACGATTTGAAGATAACTCCTCACCCATCCCACCCAAAAGATCACCACAAGTAGAGAAAAAGCAACCTCCCCCATAACCTGAGGGCTTAATCATAGACAAACTTGTGCCTCAATCTAAATTTGATCTCCTAGGAAAATTACGGAATGTCTGTGTGAAGATTCCATTATTTCAACCTATCAAATACATCCCCATTTACTCCAAAGTTGTCAGGGAGCTATGTTTGAAGAAACCGAGCAAGAAGAGGAAAGACCCCCCAATAGTTCATGTGATAGGAGATTTGGTTGAATTGATGATGGGACACACTCTTGTTTCTAAGTACTTTGACCCTGGTAGTCTCATTGTTAAAGTACAAATCAATGGAATTTCCCTCTCTAATACACTGATAGATTTGGGAGCAGCTATTAATCTCATGAATACATAGACAACGAATAGATTGGGCATTACAAGTCTTCGAAAAAATTCTACTATTTTACAGTCGGCTGACCAATCTCCCATCAAACCAGATGGCATTATAGAAGATGTTGTTATTTTAGTAGAATCATGGGAATACCTGGTGGACTTTACAGTTTTACAAACAAAATCAAACTTGGGAGGCTATCCTCTAATTTTGGGTCAACCATGGTTGGCCACAACATATGCTTATATTGGTTGTTGATCAGGAAATATGCACATATTTCATGGTAATGTTGTTAAGGACCTCACTTTGTATCCTCCTGCGAAGCCAATGATACAACAAGAACTTCCCTTGTGGCCAGATGAAGAGGATGTTGAGCAGGAAATTGAAACCCTACAGCTTTACATAATTGAACACTCGTTGGCAGCAAAATTACCAACTGAGGATCATGTGCTTAGTCAATTTATCAATTCTAGTCCTTCAGGATATTTTATGGAATTGTTTAGTTCAGTCTCCACTACCCAACAAATTGATAGCATCCCAAGTTCATCTATGGCACCTAATATTACTTATACGCTTCAGGATGACTCTACGATTAGGGAAGTGGAAATTGAACCTGACAAGACCTTAAATATCAGTTCCACATTGTCGACGCAACAAACAAAAATGCTTACCTCGGTATTAAAGAAACATAAAACTACATTTGCATGGGATTATAGTGACATGAAAGGTCTCCACCCTGAATTATGTACACATCATATCTACATAAAATATGATTGCAGACCTATCAAGCAACCTCAGCGTAGGATGACTCCGAAACTCAGAGAGGTGGTCAAAGAAGAACTTCAAAAGTTATTGTCTCCAAAGTTTATTTATCCCATCTCTGATAGCAAATGGGTGTCCCCACTGGTCATAGTTCCTAAGAAGAATAGAAAGTGGTGTATTTGTATTGATTACAGGGAATTAAACAAAGCTACACATAAGGACCATTTTCCATTACCTTTCATTGATCAGGTGTTGGACACGCTAGCAGGAAAAAAGTATTTCTCTTTTATGGACGGCTTCAGTGGCTACAATCAAATCAGGATATCACCGGAGGATCAAGAGAAGACGACATTCACATGCCCATGGGGTACCTTTGCATACCAGGTGTTACCTTTCAGATTATGCAATGCCCCTGCCACATTTTAGAGGGTTGTTTTTAGCATCTTTGTCGATCTTATTCATGACACTATGGAAAGTTTCATGGATGAATTTACCTCTCATGGTGAAAATTTTGTAGAAGCTTTGAATAACTTGGACAAAGTACTTACATGATGCGAGGAGGTAAATCTCTATCTCAGTGAAAATTGCAGAATGATGCTCACTAAAAGCGTTGTCCTAGGCCATCTTATATCTTCCGATGGCATCAAAGTAGACCCAACAAATATTCAGGTGATCCTTAATTTACCAATTCCATGCACACAAAAAGAGGTACATGGTTTTATTGGATATGCAAGCTATTATAGAATATTTGTTCAAAACTTTTCAAAAATCACTAATCCATTATTTCTGCTTATGTCCAAAAACAAACAATTTGAGTGGTCGGATGCCTATCAATTAGCTTGGGAAACCTTAAAAGAAAAAGTCTCTACAGCACCAATCCTACGAGGACCAAATTGGTCCTTTCCTTTGCTAATTTCTATAGATGCCTCTGATACTACCATAGGAGGAGTTTTAGGTCAACAGGAAGATCATAAACCTTATGCAATATATTTTATTAATAAAAATCCGACTGCTGCAAAACTTAATTATACAGTAACTGAGAAATAATTCTTGTTTGTTGTTATATTTTTATCATTTAATCAATATGATATAGGATCTTATCTAAGAGAATAACATGGAAAACAATAATCACAAGAGACAAGAGACACAAAGAGTTTTCCACTGGGAAACAATAAAGGAGAAAACCCCACAACTTCCTCAGAGATAGAATGAGCACCAATAGCAAAAGTAAAACCCAAAAACACAAAGATGATCTCTGACAGTTGTTCTCTCTATCACTTGTGCGAGCTCCTCTTCTCTCACTCATGTGCTACAGTTGAGTGAGTTTGTGTTTTAAATAGAGAGTCTCACTCTCTATTTGTACTAGTTTTCCACTTGACAATTACTCATCATGGTCGACTTCACTAGGAGAGTCGAATAACCCTGATACCCCTCAACTATGGGCACTATTGCCCTGATTTACAAAGGATGGTTAACCTCAATGAATTTACATGACTTTATTATATTAATGACTTTCCTGATCAGAGGAACATCGGGGTACAATGAAATACAATATAAAATATACAAGTGATTACATTCTGAAGTTACAAATACATCAACACTCCCTATTAACTAGGAAGGTATTCTCTTGACACAGTTCATCAGCACAAGTCTTCATTACTGGATCATCATCAAAGCTGGATCATCATCATAGCTTCTTCTGTTATCCATAACAAATGGTGCTATCTCTCAATTCTACTCGTCATAGGAATTTCTACAGAGCCATCCTTGTTAGATGTAGGCCTAGCCTCCACGTAGGTATTCACATCTTTAGCACTTATATTTGACCATGGGAGGAACCAATCCTCTCACCGTGTTAGAAGGGCACAACACTTACATTTGACCATCGGAGGAACCAATCCTCTCATCATGTCAGAAAGGCATAGCACTTACATCTGACCATGGGAGGAACCAATCCTCTTGCCATGTCAAAAAGGCACAACACTTACATCTTACCATGGGAGGAACCAATCCTCTCGCCATGTCAGAAGGCACAACACTTGCATCTGACCATGGGAGGAACCAATCCTCTCACCATTTCAAAAAGGCACATCACTTACATCTGACCATGGGAGGAACCAATCCTCTCACCATGTCAAAAAGGAACATCACTTACATCTGATCATGGGAGGAACCAATCCTCTCGCCATGTCAGAAAGGCACAGCACTTACATCTGACCATGAGAGGAACCAATCCAATCGCCATGTCAGAAAGGCACAACACTTACATCTGACCATGGGAGGAACCAATCCTCTCACCATGTCAGAAAGGAAAATCACTTACATCTAACCATGGGAGGAACCAATCCTCTCACCATGTCAGAAAGGATCTTCAGACTCATCACTTCCCCTTGGAAGGAACCTCAATATGATGAACACCAAACTTCTCTCTGAAGTACTCAAAATTCACTCTGGCTAACATCTTGGTCAACACATTATCTATATGCTCGTCCGTCGCAACATATTGGAGCTTCACTGCTCCTCTTTGCACCATATCCTTGATATAGTGATATTTGATCTCGATGTGCTTCGACTTGTCATGGAACACTGGGTTCTTTGAAAACTTTACACAACTCTGGTTGTCGCAATATATACAGTAGCATCCAATTGGAGATCAAACAAATCAGATAGTAGATTTCTTAGCCACACTGCCTCACAACTAGCCGAACAAGTTGCGACATACTCTACTTCGGTTGTACTCAGTGCCACGCAGGACTGCTTCCTGCTAAACCAAGAGATCACACCTCATCCCATACTGAAGTAGCACCTTGAAGTTCTCTTCCTATCAATGGCACTATCTGCCCAATCCGAATCCACATAAGCCTCCAGGTTAATCTTCTAATTCGCCTCATATTTGAGCCCATAATCAACTGTACCCTTTAGGTACCTCAGAATATGCTTTACAGCAATCAGGTGAACATGTCTTGGATCCATCAAGAACTGGATCAATGTGTTCACAGCAAAGAAAATATATGGTCTCGTATTCGTCAGGTACATCAAGGACCCAATCATCTGATGATACATCATAGCATCAACCGAATCTGATGAAGCATCACTTAATAGCTTCAAGTTCGATGCCATAGGTGTGGTCATGGACTTGCATTCCATCATCCCGAGCCTCTTCAGAATCTCCACTACATACTTCCCTTGTCCCAGGGAGATTCCATCCACACTCTGCCGCACCTCCATTCCTAGAAAGTAGTGCATCAATACACTTAAGTCCTTCATCTCAAACTTGACAGCAAGTCTCCTTCTTGCATATATAATGAGTTCATCTTTTCCTATCAGAAACAAGTCATCGACATATAACAAGATCATCATTGGTATTTTTCCTTCAAACTTGAAGAAATGCTGGAATCTGCTTTACTCTTAGTAAATCCTAGAGCCATTGGTAGTCTGTCCATCCTATCGTACCATGTCAAACCTCAAGTTCTTCTATAGTCACTCCCTCTAAAGTAGAACATCATTCTCCCTCTAAAGTAGAGCATCATTCTCCCTCTGCCTGTCGTGCTCTATGTATTGAAACATTCTGTAATGGAGTGATAAGTAGCTTCCTCTGCTATTACTATTCTATGTATCCATCTAGGATCACTGAATACCAAGATCCTCTATCTTGAACCTTTTCAAAAGTTCTTCTCTAACCCAACTATGAGCTTGTCGTCCTCTATAGGATTTCATCTTCAACCTTGTATCAAAGGTTAATATATTAATCACTCTAAGTGATCTTCAAGCTCCTTATGTATGTGTTATCCCATGGGTGCCTTCTGAGCTCGTACAAGTCCTTCTTTAATTTGCACACATGAGTCTGCCTATCATGTGTCTCAACTTCCACTGGCTGTAAATGTATCTTTGTAGTCTATGCCTTCTTTCTGTGAGAAGCCTCATGCTATGAATATTGCCTTGTATCCCACGATGTTGTCGTCTACTACATGTTGGGTCTTGTAGATCCATATGGAAGATACTACGGACTTTTCTTCAGGTCTTCGACATCGTATTCTAGTCATCATTCTTCATTTTGGATTATTAGAGTGAATCTTGAACTGTCATCACTTGTTCTTTGGAACAAGTATCATCCTTCTTTTCTTATAGCAAGTCAAATGCACTAGTTGAATGGTTAGAAACATTTCATAAGGCATATTCATAATGGAAAATTCTTATGCATAAAGATGTAATCATGCAACTATTTTAGCCAATACAACATTCATCCATATCTCACAGAAACTTTATAGATGCCTTCCATATCTACCATGACATCATTGAGATTATGCACTAATCCAATATGTCAACAAAGTAGTTTCATTCTAGATAAGTAGCAATGGAGAGTTGTATAGCACCATGAGCTACTTACCCATCACATGCATATTAGTAGTATACTATCATTGATGCAAACATTCTATCATGCATAACACATCAACTGAATATAAACAAATGCATGACCAAAGAATATCATGAAATGAAAATTGAACACTTATCTTCATTTGCTTCGTTGGTAGAGTCCTTCTTGAGCCTTAATCTTCATCTTCTTCATTCATAACATCATCATTTCTTATCCAAATGCTAAGATGGATAAGAGGTTCTTGAAGAATTGAGTCCTTCATATTCCTCATTGCTTGAGGGATCTTCTTTCAGTCGTGAGTGTTTGATCTTTAATTGCTCCCGTCTTCTCTTCTCTTATTATGAGTCGAGCTTCTTCTTGTGTGCACTCTTTCCAGAGTCTGCTAAAAGTAATCACTTCCTTCTGGTACACATTTCTTGAATGAATGAATCCCATGATCCTGGGAGGCCATTCAAGGTGGTTATAAAAATATCTTATTCGTCTTCGATTGCTTCATCATAGCATCGAAAACTTCCTTTTAATGTCTTTAAAGATGACACATGAGGGATGAGATGATCTTAAATAGAATCTGCAATGATTCTCTTGGCTCTAGCCTTAGCCTCATCTCCCTCTAGCTCTTAGAATTTTCTTACTGAAATACTGATCTAAGTCAATTTCTTCAAGGATCACAGAGTTCCTATACTTCCATACTTGTAGGTTGTGAGATTCACCAAGCTTGTTATCAATCTCGTGTGATAGGTCATTTTGAAACGAGAACCTCAAATGTAAATAACAAAAGATTAGATCTTATCAATTTGAGGTGTCTGTCCTGGTTCCGAATCTGGATGATCTAGGGTTTTTTAGAGAAATCCTAATTTTCAAAACTTGGAATCTTTTAGATCTGATTGGATAGAAATATGTGCCTCCTCAAGGTGAGCTGAGCAGCATACTCATTTTTCCAAAACTGTGATCAGAACTACAAAATATCTTATGCCCTAGTTTTCTTCAATTTCTTATACAGAATTTCCAGATATTGTTTCTGCAATATATCTGAACGTACTATTCCTCTGTTTTTGAAAATTCTCATTGATTTATCCTCATCTTTCCTATTTCCAACACCACATGTTTGAGCATAATTGGTTCACCAATTGGGACTTATGAGATTTTTCCCAATGTGACTTATTTCAGGACTGTTTGGCATAGCAAACTTGTACAGACTTCCACGTGTCACTGTTTCACCTTCGAGGTATGAAACTTTTACCACAAAAAGTACAGTCCATTCCCTATTTGGAACATCTTCTAAAATTTCATTTGGACCTTCATAGCCCGAGATATAACAATTTTCCCTAAGTGTCATGTTTAGGGATGAATCCAGGGAGAGGCTGGAACCCTGATTTGGAGGAATCATATCTCCCAAATTATAGAGAATCCAAGGTTGAAACTTTTACAAAGGGTACATAAAGAATTTATATCCATCGTATAAAAGTTTTGGCTCCTGATACTTCTCCAATCTCGAGATATAGTGAATGCATCAAAATGACTAGTTTTAGTCTTTTAGGGTTTTCTGGTTCGGGGTCAAATTAGGGTTTGACTTTCCCGAAGTTTTACCCAACCAAAAATTTCGATCTTGGTCTCTAAATTTTGATTTTTAGGAGGATAGAAATTCTTTTCTAGGCTCACTCAAAAATTACTCTCTTGTGAAAAGCCCTAATTTCCCGCAGTAGTGACAGGTCAAAAACTGAAAATGCCCGGAATCAAATTTTGCTTTGACAGAAAGATGCGCCCTTTAATGGAGAGTTAGCCTAGCCTCATTTTTGCTGATGATATGTGAAGAGATACCCAAAAAGTAAGAATCCCTAGCTTCTGCAGCTGCATAGGTTCTTCTTCTCAGGTTAGCTTTTATACCATGTTAGATTTTTATCATTTAATCAATATGATCTAGGATCTTATCTGAGAGAATAACATGCATAACAATAATCACAAGACACAAGAGACACAAAGAGTTTTCCTCGAGGAAACCATAAAGGATAAAACCCTACAAATTCCTCAAAGATAAAATGAGCACCAATAGCAAAAGTAAAACCCAAAAACACAAAGATGATCCCCTACAACTGTTCTCTCTCTCACTTGTGCGAGCTCCTCTTCTCTCACTCATGTGCTATAGTTGAGTGAGTGTGTGTTTTAAATAGAGAGTCTCACTCTCTATTTATACTAGTTTTCCACTTGACAATTACTAACCATGGCTGACCTCACTAGGAGAGTCTAATAACCATAATACACCTCAACTGTGGGGACTATTGCCCCGACTTACAAAGGAGGGTTAACCTCAATGACTTTACATGACTTTATTATATTAATGAATTTCCTGATCGGAGGAACATCGGGGTACAATGAAATAAAATATAAAATATACAATTGAATACATTATGAAGTTACAAATACATCAACATTTGTCATTTACGCTATAAATAAATTTTGCCATTACATTACAGGATATCCAATGACTGAACACTCTACCATCAAATATCTTATGAATAAACCTATCACAAATGGCAGAGTCACTCGGTGGTTGTTGTTGTTACAGGAATTCGATATTTCAATAATGGACAGACCTGGTAAAACTAATGTGGTTACTGACTTTATTTCAAGAATAATTAATAATGAGGAACCTCAACCGATGGATGATGCTTTCACAGATGAGCATTTGTTTGCTATTTCTACTAATGTACCTTGGTTTGCAGATGTAGCAAATTATTTGGTGGCAGGAAAACTTTTGGGGCATATGACATCAAAAGAAAAGAAGAGGATTGTGCATAAGAGTAGCAGATTTTCATGGATTGATGACTACTTGTTCTATATGGGACCAGACTTGGTGATTCGTCAATGTGTTCGTGAGGATGAAATTTATCCAATTTTGAGAATTTGTCAGGATGGCCCATGTGGGGGGCTTTGTCGACAAACAAACAGGCCACAAAATTCTACAATTGGGATATTATTGGCCTACCATATTTAAAGATGCCTGGGAGTATGTCCGGAGTTGTGATAGTTGCAAAAGAATGGGACAACCATTACAGTCGGACAAAATGCCACTTCAGACTCAACTTGTGGTGGAACCCTTTAAGAAATGGGAATTATATTTTGTTGGCCCTATCAAACCTCAATCTAGGAAGAAATCATATATCCTAGTATGTACATATTATGTGGCTAAATGGGTTGAGGCAAAGGCACTCCCACGGGTAACAGAGCAGGCAGTTTCGAATTTCCTCTATGCAGATATTTTCACAAGGTTTGGAGTTCTGAGGGAGATTGTTACTCATGGAGGATCGCAATTCACATATAAACTCATCAAATATCTTATAACACAATACCATATCAAGCTTAGAGTGACTTCACCATATCACCCTCAGGCTAACGAGCAAGTGGAAGGTACAAACCAAATTCTGGAATCCGTGCTCACAAAGACTATTCAACTTCATTAAAAGGATTGGGCTGATAGGCCACCTAAAGCTTTATGGGCCTATAGAACAGCATGGAGAAGTACCATAAGTTTGACCCCCTACCAACTAGTCTATGGTAAGCAAGTCACCCTACCAATAGAAGTTGAGAGTAAAACATTAAGAACTACATTTCAATTAGGCATAGATCTATCTCATGCCCAACATAGTCGTCTATAGCAGCTTAATGAGCTTGATTAATTAAGATTGGCTTCCATAGAATGTACAACTATTGTGCAACAACATCGAACCAAGTGGCACGATCAATTCATCAAAACTAAGTATTTTCGGGAAGGTGACTTGGATCTTCTCTATGACTCTGGATTCAAAAAGTTCAAAGGGAAGCTTCACACTCATTGGCTAGGACCATATGAAATCAAAACAGTCTATGATAATGGTACAATATGAATCAAAACCATTGATGGTGAAGGTACGCTTCTTATGTCCAATGGTCATAGACTAAGACCATATAAGAAACCATTGTCCAAAGAGGCGTTCATCTACAATATTGATGCATGCTGGTGTACCAAAGACTTTGAGATTACTATCTCAACCTCTGAAGAATAAAATTAAAAAAAAATGGACTGTGAAAATCCTCCTAGGACGCATCCCTAAAAAGAGATAAAAACGAAAAAAATGGACCGTGAAATCCTCCTGGGACGCAGCCCTAAAAAAAAGAAAAAAGAAAAAGAAATAAAAAAAGGAAAAAGAAAATTTTATTTTGATACTAATAAGTCTATCTTTGGATTCTTTGGAGGGACCTCTACCACAATTCCTTCATCTTATCCCATTCATTTTTCATATCCCATTCATTCCATCTCCTCCCTGGTATCACTTACTTATTGATGGCCCTACTCTCTTGGTTATAACTACTTTTCAGACTATTTTACACAGATTTCATCTACTATTTTATCTGCAGCACTACGGAAACCATTCCCATTTCATTACATACCCTCTTCCAACACTTTCCATGCCATTGCAAAACTTTTTCTGTTTTATTGCAGAACATTTTTCCGTTACAGTGCATAACCATTTCTGGTTTACGATAGAATACCTTTCCGTCCATTGCAGAACATGTTCCGTTCCATTACAGAACCCCTTATCCACTCCACATACCTTTCCGTAATGTTACTGAATCTCTTTCTGTTCCACTCCCCATACCTTTCCACAACACCACGGAATCATTTCACACAATGTTATCAGCTCCTTTTCCGACATAGCCCAGCACTTTAACGGTCATATTTCTCGTTACCTTCCATGTCACAAACTAACCCCGTCCACATGGTGGCACCTTTCTTACCTGTACGGGCTGAGTATCATTGACATCGCCGACATGTGGAGGATAGGAATCATGAAGCATTCATATGCAACATTCTGTATTCAGTTTCAGCGTCCAACACGGGTCACATCAGTTACTCAATAGTATTCCATCTAGGGACATCATTTCAATTCGTTGGCAACAAAGGAAAATGATGGCAGTTTATCACATCCATCAGTTCAAAGAGAGGAGAACCTTCTGTCCTTCTCCGCACCACTGCAATGAATCAGCCATCGAACTCCATCCATCGCTTCTCAGGTAAGGCATGTACGTAACCATCCTTCATCTGCTTTTGATAAGAACAGGAAGATGAATCATGATTTATTAAGCCAACAGTACCACATAGGGTCGTGTGTCGAGTTGGTTAGGGGGGGAGACTTTAGAGGTGCATCCAAATATAGTAGCCACTATTGTACCAAGGGAAACTTACTAATCCTAGTTGGTATTAACTCCACTACCCATGAACTTTTAGCCATACCAGTATTGATAACACCACAACTCCATCTTGCGACATCATGAACCCACCTTCTAATAATCCAAGCCCATCCTTTTCTTTGGAGAGTTGACAGGAAAATATGAAGCGTTGTAAGATTCTGAAGGGAAACAAGGAACGAGGGGAGAAATTCGTAGTGAACTTGAGAATACATATATGGTCTATGGATACAGGGAAGTGAAAACAATTTTTCAACAGGCAGGGTGGCTAGATTATTTTCATAAAATGAAGAAGGGAGATGTTGCGATTGCAGAGGTACTAGGACTAAAAATTCAAGAGGATGAGCTGAAAATTGCAAGAGTCTCTAGATTACCACAGACAGGCAAAAGATGGTTCGAGAGGCGGGTGCCAATAAAGCCGCTTATAGACGTGTTTTTGGAACCTGGTGAACTGGTGCAAGGAACAGAGAAGGGGACGAGACAAAAGTCATTGCCAATTCCATGGGTCGAAGTGGCGCTCTATGTATGCAAATTCATTACATGCAAAGGTCAGTTTAGTCTAGTATTTGCTTATCACTTTAAAATTCTGAACCATTTAAGGCATCATAAACATATCAATATGCCGTGTTTTTTGTGGAAATCCTTGGAATTGATGAGTAGAATGGTTAAGGGTAGTAAGAATCCAGACACTGGTCTAGCATACCATGGTTTGATTAGATTATTGATGGAGGATTCCCTACAGAAGCATAACCATACATGTGAATCATTCGTGGGCATATCCTCGAGCACCAAGCATACAGGGAGGAAGAAAAGGAACATGTTGGAAAATACTCCAGAAAACCCAAGAAAGAAATTAGCCTATACGAGAAATAGGAGAAGCCTGCAAGCTGAAACCCCAACTAGCTGAATAGAAGGACCCCATACCCAGATGAGATCAAGGGATCGAAAAGAGCGACAAGACCAAGAAAAATTGGTTAGCCAAAACAATGAATGTGATGAAGAACGGGAAGCATTCACCATGCCAAAGAGCACCAGTGAAAATCGAGAAAATCAAGTCGGGTTGCAGAACATAGAAGAACAACAAAAAGAAGGAAAACGATGGACAGCTGTATTCAAGGGGACGCGAGGCAACGGGACGAGAAAATTTCAGCATTTTCTATTATGCAAGTATCGAAGAGCATATGGTAAGCTGAGGAAAGATTACTAGGATTTGAAAATTTCTTATCATAAGCAAACAGAAGAAATGGTGGCCCTGCAAGAGCAATTACAGAGGATAGGGGGACATAAGATGGATACCTTATTGGAAGCCATGGAATTGGAAGGCGAACAAAGGGAATATTTCAGGGAGACACTCAGCGATGAAGGGATAGAGGATAGTGTGCAAATAAAAAGTATGGAACCCGAGGAGGGTTTTGAAGTAGAGGATCAGAAGATGCATGAAGATATCCCTTCAGATGAAGCTCGAATAAGGAACTTGGAAGGAATGGTAGCACAGTTGCAAGCAAAAGCGGGGGAATTGGAAGAACAACTAAAGTTGGCCAATGAAAGGATGAAAGGTAATGAGTAGGAAACAATTATAGACCATCTACAGAAACGCGATTATGCCTTGGCCATGAGGCTTAGTCAAGAAGTGGAGAAATTAAAATTTGAAAAAGAATACATGAATTATCTGGCTCATTCCATGAGGAATCTAAGACCCCCTTCGAATCTTTACTCTGTGTTTTTGAATGAACAACTTATATATTTTAGACTGTCAATGGTAACCATGGGGTATAATGATCATATTGAGATAGAAGATCAATTCATTACTGCTTTTTCCAGGATTAATGACAAAGAACGAGATTTTTTATGTGAATTATATATGCATAATCTGGTTATGACAGACTATGAGGAATGGGACCCAAACCTTCATGTAGGGGAAGTACAATTGAGGGAATTCATGTCCTTCATGAGAAATCATTTGAGATTGAACAATGCTGCCACCACTGTGGAAAACATTGAGTGGGAAGATGCTCTTTGGGTGGGTGGTTCCCCCTCAGTTGAAAAATTACTCACAACCAGGAACCAGGTTATGCAAGATCAAGTATTCATTACTCTCCTGAAGACCTCCCAACTTAAAGTTGTTCAGGAATGCAAGAATTGGATTCCCTTTCATAGGTTGGAGGTTTTGCTTTGTCTACGAAGAAGGATTAATGCTTTGAGTCTAGACTTGAGAAGAAAAGATCCCTTCTCTGTTCGAATGTTTGAGCGAGCCTTAGACAAAACACAAGTCTATTTTGACTACTTGAGTATGCATAAATCCAATTGGATTGGGATTCAATTTCATTTTCCTATACTTTGGTGCCCTATGGTGGATGGAGAGGACAGTGAATTTTTCAAGGTCGTTAGTGAGTAGAGGGGATTTTATAGTGCAACAAAAGGTGGGTATTCTTCCTATAAGTGGAGTGATGAGTGCCTAAACAGCTCTCCAAGTACCCCTGTTAGTGGATCACAGTCTTAGTTTGCATGAGGACATGCAAACCTTTTGGTTGGGGGGAGATGAAGGGTTGTGTATATGACCCTTTTTGTTCTAATATTTTGCCTTGTTTAAGAACTTTCTACTTTAATCTTATATCACTATTTGCTCTCTTCATTACATTTGGCGAAGTTTTGGATTTGGTACGGATTGATCTCGTTTTCCTTGTTATTTGTCAATTGCTGATGATTTGGATAGAGTTATGATGCCATGATTTCCTACTAAAGAAGTGGTTTTTTTAGGTTCAATATCATTTTAATTTCAGGTTGCAGAATGAAGGAATTACAGAAGCTGGACAACTCATATATCAGTCTCAAGTTATAACATATTGGTAACTACTTTTTATATTAAGCCTCTGCTCGTTATTTTACATCCGTTTGGTCATCTACCCAGCGCATACATGTTGGTGTAATAAATCTGATGATTTGAATATTTTGTGTCTTAAATGATTCATGGTTCGTTGGGTTATCCAAAGAGGGTGTTGACTACTTTGACATATTCCCGAAGTCATCTCCACTCTCCACGGTATTAGCTCCTAGGGTGACTCGTGAAATCTTCTGAGAATCAGCAGATGAGCCTTATTTGGAAATTGTTGTAACTATACGATCTTTCATAATTCTCTCATGTGCACTGATGTATAAGAACTTGGAATCTCTGCCGAGATAGTTTAGCCATCATTTTGCATAGATATATTGAACATTGATGTGATCAAACCTTTCTATATAAAAATCCTATATTATTCTCATTTGGTATGTGTTAATTAATTTCATGTGAGTTAGTGTCTTGTTCAACTCCTATCACCAAAGGCAGGGCCCCCTTCTGTGATAGGTGTTGTTGTAGTTAGAATTTATTTTATTTATGCACGTAGTTGATATTGATAAAATTGATTCCATATGCAGTTGATGATTGATTTAATTATTCAGGTTTGGGTTTGGTGTGTTGATCATAGTTGAATATGAATGTTTGAGTATTGACAAGATTGGATAATATAATTTTCATTACCATTGATAGTGAACAAAGGGGAATGTGTGGATTATGAACATTGAATCAGGTTTACTTCTGTGGTGAATGATTTCATTAGAATTGTTGTTGAGAATCTGTAGAAGCAGGCTGTTGAATTAAATTAGCTCTTTCCAATTCCTGTACTGTAGTTGTTGTTGTTAAATTGCTTTCATGTGAAATCTCCAATGTGTTTTATCACATTTAAGCATGAATTTATTTTTGTAGCATAGCAAAATGTTACAACATAGCAAAAGGTTTATTAAATTTGATAGTAAGTGCTTTTGATTTGATTACCTGATTCTTCTTGTAAGTTGTGATCTTCTTAGAAGCTTGTTCACCCACAGTTGCATTTTAATTCTAGTTCTGTAATCTATAAGCCCCCTCTGTATTAAAACCACTCCAAGTTACAGTGTCTAACATATACTTTGTCAGGTAGCTCATAATCCTTTGTGGCCTTGGGTTGATAATTTATTCATAGCTTTCGATTTGCAATTTATTAGAAGGTGAAAGAAAAGCTCGTCATGTAGCAGTATTTTGGCTGCACAAAGACTCCTTTCAGGGTGGCTTTGATACCATGTTAGAATCTTGATGGTTATACAATATCTAAAACATTTAGCATCATAACATCATAACCATATTCAAAAGGATCACTAAAAGAAAGACAAGCACAACCACACAAAATAAGGCATAGATTTATCCTGGGAAACCCTTGTGGGGGAGAAAACCCAACAAAACTTCCTCAATATATACTTCAACCAAGTACTATGTAAGACCCCAATAATAAGACTTGTAAGACACCAAGGATAAGACTTATAAGACACCAAGGATAAGACTTGATTGCTTCCTCTCCTCCAGATGGACTACTCCTTCTCTCTCTAGTGCAATTGCTTAAGATTCGAGTGTGTCCAAATTAGGGAGGTACCTCCCCTATTTATACTGATAAGTGGAAAGGCCTAATAACCCAACATGGATGGCTTCTCCTCCCAATCATGGTCGACTTTTCCTTGGGATACTCAAAAATACATTTTAATAATACTTTTGTGGGTACTACTAACCCGACTTACAACGGAGGTTTTACCTCAAGACTTTACATGACCAAATACATCAATGATATCCCTAATTGGAGGAACAACATCTCCAAAAGGGGAAATAATAATAATAATACAAAATAGAATATCTTATGCAGCTACATTTCTTTAACAATGTTTTCATTCATGAACATTATACTACTAATATGCATGTGATGGGTAAGTGGCCTATGGTGTTGTATAACATTCCATTGCTACCTATCTAGTTCATGAAACCTCTTTGTTGACATGTTGAGAGTAGTGCATGCTCTTAATTATGTTCTAGTAGAGATGGAAGGCATCTAGAAAGTTATCGTGTGTATACATGATATGGATGAATGTTTTGTTGAAGCATTGGCTAAGATAGTTGCATGAATGTCTGACATATGCCTTTATGCATAAGATTTCTCGTTATTAATATGTTTTGAAAAATATGAAATGTTTCTGATCATGCAACTAAATTTGATTTGTAGGAATGATCATATGCAATCACCTACAAGAGGATAATTATGAGGCTTGTTTCGAAGAACAAGTGACGACAATTCAACCATAACATTCAAAGCATATTTACTCAGATGAAGCACATGAAGAAGAACCTGAAGATCCCAAAGTCAGAGGTACAATTATAGATGACCATGATATGATCGAGCCACAAAGACCTGTAGATCCATCCTGGGAGGCAAACACCCACAAGAGAAGACAAGATTGGGAACGTGACATCAGCCAACATGCAGAGAAGTATGGTGTTGTAGATGGAACTTCCAAAGAAAGTAAGAGGCCTCAAACACACTCCAGTTATGTGGCATTGTTGTGTGACATTGACATTAATGCAAAGCCTTCCAGCTATGAAGAAGCAATCGAGAAGAAAGGGTGGAAGGATGCTATGATCGAAGAGTACCAGTCAATCATGAAGAATGATGTCTAGGATGTGGTCCCAAGACTTGTAGGGAAGTCTACAGTGTCTTCGAAGTGGATCTACAAGATCAAGCATGCAACAAATGGAAACATCGAGACATACAAAGTAGGGTTTGTGGTTTCTCTCAGAAAGAGGGAGTCGATTAAGGTGAGGCGTTTGCTCCATTGACCAAACACACTTCTTCAGTGAAGTAGAAGTGCATATCGAGCAACCTCCAGGACTCGGGACTTTCTATAAAGAACCACATGTGCAAAGATTGAAGAAGGATTTGTATAGGCTCAGAAGGCACCCATGGGATAGTACATATAGTTACATGAGGAGGTTGAGGATCACCTAGTGTGATGGAGATCTCAACCTTTGCTACAAGGTTGAAGATGGAAGCCTACAAAGGATGATAATATTATAGATGGGTGCAAGAGGAACTTGCAACAAAGTTTGAGATGAAGGATCTTGGTATCTAGTGAACTTGAGAGATGACTTAGATAGATACATAGAAGATAAACAACAAAGGAGGCTACTTGTCACTCCAGTGCTGAGTGTCCCGATGCATAGAGTACAAGATGTAGAGGAAGGATGGTGCTCCACTTCAAAGGGAGTGACTATAGTAGATTTCAGAGTTTGAGAATCTTAACATGATTCTTAGGATTAGAAGTGTGGTAGAATTTAGAGGAGATTTTCCTTAGCCAAGGAAAATATGTGGTCGAGATACTTAAGAGGTTCGATATGTTGGATTATAGAGCAATAGCTACACAAATGGCATTGAACTTGAAGTTGATGTGTGATCCTACTTCATGGACAGTTGATGTGTGATCCTACTTCATAGACAGTTGATGCCACAATCTACATGAAGATGATTGGTCTGTTGATGTACTTGATGAACATGAGGCTAAATATTTGCTTTGAGATGAATACTTTGAGCCAGTACATGGTGGAGCTGAGACGTATTCACATGTTTGTGGCAAAGCAAATGTTGAGGTACCTGAAGGGTACGATTAAGTATGGCCTCATATATGGAAGAGATCATAGGATCTGCCTATAGGGATATGATGACTCTCATTGGGATAGTAGTGCTATAAACATGAAGAGCACTTTAGGGTGTTGCTTTAGCTTGGAGTTTGGCATGATTTCTTGGTTCAACAAGAAGTAGACGAGTCTAGCACTAAGTACAGCTGAGGCAGAGTATATTGCAGCATATTCAACAAGTTGTGAGGCAGTGTGGCTTCGAAAGCTACTTGCGGGATTGTTCTATGTGGAGTTAGAGATTACTTATGTGCACTGTGACAACCAGAGTTGTGTGAAGTTGTTTGAGAACCCAATATTCCATGACAAGTCGAAGCACATCAAGATCCAATATCACTATATCTGGGATACGGTGCAGAGAGGAGCAAGAATCTCCAATATGTTGCGACAGACGAGCAGATAGTCGATGTCTTAACCAAGCCTCTAGTGAGAGTGAATTTTTTAGTACTTCAGGGACAAGCTTGGAGGTGTGTAGATCGATGTCCATCACAAGAGGGAGTGATGAGTCCCAGTGGTCCTCACATCCAGCATGAAAAATAGTTGGCTTTGTGGAGGACAAGTGATCTTCCCATCCAACATGAAAAAGGGTTAGATTTGTGGAAGATGTACAAAGGTGCACCCAGTATGAAAAAGGACTGGTCACCGCATGACTATGCCGCAAAGGTGCACCCAGTATGAAAAAGGGCTGGTCACCACACAAGTATGCTACAAAGGTGCACCCAGTATGAAAAAGGATTGGTCATCACACAAGTATGCGCCTAATATGAAAAAGGATCGGTCACCACAAAGGTGCACCCAACATGAAAAAGGGTTGGTCGTTGCATGAGTGTGCACCCAATATGAAAAAGGATTGATCACCTCACAGGTTCACCTAGTATGAAAAATAACTCGTCACTATACAAAGATTCTAATCGTATCTTCGAGGGTAGATACCAACGTGGTTGGTGGCATCACCGAGGGTGGATCCCAATATGACTAGTCATATCACCAAGGGTAGATCCCAACATGGTTGGTGGCATCACCAAAAGGAAGATCCCAATAAGGTTGGTTGTATCTTCGAGGGTGGATCCTAGTATGGCTGGTTGTATCACATAAGGAAGATCCCAACGATATCATCCTAGGGTTGATGGCCATTCTATGGGATAATGGAGGCACCTGGTCAGTTACCAAGAAGTGGATTCAATCTAGGATTGAAGAACCCAACGAGGTTAGCCTGGGGCTAATAATCCATTCTTTGAGAATGGAGGTATTTGGTCAATTACCAAGAGGCACTTGGTTAGTTACCAGGAATTTGAAGTCCTATAGTGGATCTAGGCCTACATCCAACATGAAAAAGGGCTGACTCTATAGAACTTATGATGATGTATAGATTCAAAAGATGTCACAAGTCAATGTCCCGAGAACTAAGTTGCAACAACAATGACGAGATCTAGCGATGATGTACAGTGAAGAGATCTAGTGATGATGTCCAAAGTTGATATCCAATGATGATGTCCAATGTCGAGTGACGAGAACCGATGATGATGTCCAGGGATGATGACTGTGACGAAAGAATACCTTCCTTCTTAAGAGGGAGTGTTGAAGAATGTACTTCAGAAGATATTCGTATTGTACTTTTATTGTATTATTGTTGTACCTCCTTCGAGAGATGTTATTATGTACTTGGTCATGTAAATTTACTTGAAAGAGTGAATGAACCCCTTTCATTGTAAGTCGGTTCAATAGTACCCACACGAATATTATATAAAATTTATTTTGAGTCTCCCTAGGTAAGTTGGCCATGCTTAGAGCAACAAACTAACCTAGTTAGGTTATTTGGTCACTCACTTGATGAGTATAAATAGAGGAGTGCCTCCTCTCATTTGTACACACTTCTCACTCAAGCACGTGTGTAAGAGAGAGAAAGAAGAGCTCGATGGAGAGGAGAGATGGTTGTTGTTTTCTTTGGGGTCTATCTTATCTTGGTTGGCATTGCACTTGGTGGCATAATATATACTAAAGAAGTTGTTGGATTTTCTCCTTTGTGGTTTCCCAAGATAAATCTATGTGTTCTTTTTGTGTTGTTATGCTTGTCTTTCTTTCAGTGATCCTATTGCATATGGTTTTGATGTTATGATGCTATATGTTTTAAAATCTTGTATAACAATTATAATTCTAACAATCTCTTGTGTTATTTTCATTGTGAATGGTTGTTTAATTAGTTTATATCAAAACTCACATACAACCTTCGTAAAAATGAGTTCTCTATATGTTGTTCACTTTGTTAACTCATGTGTAAGTAAAACTCCACACTTTGTGATTTAGTTGACCTTTATTTTATTATTGTGCACCTCACTCCTTCCCTAAACAATTATATGCTTCTATACTTTCATTGGTTGTTGATTCCACATTAAACTCTAACACTATTCCATTATCATTAGCTTTCTATGATGTGTCCAAGTTACTCTTATGAGTCTCCTTAGAGACTTAAAGACTATATGCATATAGGTGTCCATGTCCACATCTCCATTAGAGGACTAAAATAATGCCCATAAATAATAAGGCTAACGATTTCAAGAGTAGTTATTAATATGGAATGAAGTTTTACATTAAGGATATGTCATATTAGTGATAACTTGTAGTACATTACATAAATAACAATTACACCCTAGAAAAGACCTAACAATATTACTAAAAAAAAGATACGACACTATTACTAAAAGAAGTAATACTAACATTGTGCATAATGTTAAGGAGAAGGATAAATATTGTTTGGTGCAAGTTTTACCTTCATGATCTTTATGTGGAGGTTAATAACCACATTGACAAAACCAATTGTAAATTAACCACAATGTCACAATGCCACTTGGAATAACACTAATAGAGAAAGAACATGAGGTTTTGCTATCCTGGAGTTATTGTCACATCCCCTCCCCTCCGAGAAGACACAATAGCAAGCTCCTGCTATCATTTAAGTGGGGATCTAAGCCCCATGAACATAATACTAATAAAAATGCATTGAACATAAAACATTTACATATGCATTATGCAATCTACAGCGAAAGCAAACACATTTCATTCAACACATTAATCATGTTCATCATAATTCATTAAAATAAATATAGTTGCAGAGGTAAATACACAAGAAATACTTATCTTGAAAAGAAGTTGCCCGCAACCAGCTATGTCGCTGCAACGTTCCACCCAACCATAGGCCAGTGTGCTCATCAATCTTTCAGCAGCAGTACCACCCTCGAGCTGGGCATGATTCCCACAAGGAATAAGGGAACTACAACAGGCTCACGCATTACCAAAGATACATCAAAATTCACCCAAACCAAAACTACCTTTGGGTTTATTAGGATACTGAGGAGGTGGAAAGGTTGAATTACTAAGCTAGTGAGCTCAACCTCAGAGCTATGGACACCTACACAAGATCTGGCTTGGTTTTCCCAACACCTACACACCCAACACAAGGAAGCATCCCCTTCTCTGCTACACAATCCCTCAGGCTATGTCTTCCCTTTCAGTGCTCTTTAGGATGTGAAAGAAAGAATAACCAGCCCCTCTTGATCTCTCTGTGTGGTTCCTTTCTACACTAGTTTTATCAAGCTAATTCTCACCCAATTCCACTCCAAACCAGTTCATACCAAACAAGGATTTACAGAACAAAAAGCACAAGGGTGCACACAACAACAACTACACATGTTGGGTATGAAGGAAAGACAATTTGCAGCCAAAAAACAAATTGGTAAATAGGAAAATCAGCCCATGGGTGAGCAACCCGAATTCAACAATTATTTAATGGATTCACAGAGGCAAAAAATTCCTCTACAAACCCCCAACTCATGGATTCGAATTCTGAAAACGTCTGCTGGCTTCACGTGGGCAAAAACAACCCCTTCAAAACCCCAAAACGCATATCTTCGTTGCACATTCACTCAACAATACAAAATCGGATTTCCTGGGCATGGAAGATGAGGAAAATGGCAGGAAATCGTGAGGGAAAGA
Organism: Pseudotsuga menziesii; assembly: GCA_001517045.1. Lineage (NCBI taxonomy): Eukaryota > Viridiplantae > Streptophyta > Pinopsida > Pinales > Pinaceae > Pseudotsuga > Pseudotsuga menziesii. The sequence continues at coordinate 602,333 of LPNX010287377.1, forward strand.
ACTCAGCAAGCTTCAACTACGTGAGAGAGCCCAACGTGAGTGAGAATGGGTGAGGAAAAATGAAAATGTGAATGCATGATGGAATGGGCAGGCGTTTTTGGGTTTTTACTTGCCCAAGAAGTCAAAACATGATTTTCAAAAACTGATGGCTTCTCAAATTCGAATTTGACTGCCATACTCTTCCCATCCCATGCATTAACTATCTCAACCAATTTCTGGAAGAAATAAATGATTGGGCACAAAAGACAAAATGGGTGGTTGAGAGTTAGATGGGTTCCCCCTTTGACATTTGGCTAAACATTGTTGACTCGAGGGTTTGAATTATTTCCCCCCTATTCCTTAGGAAATCATGCCCCCATCTCTTTAATGTTGCATTGACATAGCTGGTTGTGGGTATTTTAATTAAATTGCATATTTACATGATGTCCAAAATTATAATGTGCCTGGCTAGCACGAAATACCATCGGCATCGATTTTAATTTCCGAAACATAAAACACTAAATGATGGTGGGGCTTTTGCCTTTAGCTCCACACCATGATTAATTACAATATATACATCATATAGAATTTAATGCAAACGGGGTCAAAACCAGGGTGTTACAGTTATTCTAAGTGACATTATGTTAATAACACCACTACCATTTTATCTTGGCATTGTGGGTTAACCTCCACAAGGATTCATATTTTGGGAGGTTGTGTGTTCAAAACCCACCATTAATTAGCACAGGGACCTTAAGTGCCATTGGGGAAATATGGTCTACATTCAAAGAAGTTGCAACGAACTCAAGTTGGGTGAAGGGTACAGAGATAATGAACCCCAACTACCAGCAAGTAAGTTATTTATCAATTAGTTCAAGGACATTAAATGTCAATGGAAAATGTATGATATGTATTTAAGTACCTTGTGACGACCAATTAAATGAAGGGTACAAAGATAATGAACCCCAAAGTGGTAGCAAGTAAGTTATTTATTAATATCCAAAAATCTCAACCCAAACAATTGTGAAAGTCGAAGATGATGTTTAGCATGCACAGAAATAGTGATGATAATGATTAATATCCACTGAAACCTTTTTTGTTCCTAGGAAAAAAAATCTCACTCTTTATTGAAGTTAAAAAACCGGTGTACATAGGTCATCCAAAAAAAGATGACCTTACATACAGTCGAGTAAGTGTGAATCAGATATGATCAAGGGTTCAAAAGCTTTACAATGTATTCCCATAGCATTTGACTATAAATACATTATAGCATATAGCAAATATGACTCGTAAGTCTGCTTTTTCAACAACAAAAAAACATAATAAATTCAAAAATTCATTCTATAGTCTTAACTCAACTACAAAACCTAATTTAAATAATTTTGTCCAAAAAAACCCATATTGATCAGAGAACAACTCAAACACAGTTCCATCTATTTTTACCCATCGTTGCCATATTCCCACCTACAAGAGGAGAACGTAAAACTTACTTAGCTTATCAAACCTTAAGATAAAAAGATTTAAGGATTATTTAGATGGCTTAAAATATATATATATGAATGGATGAAACCTGCTTGGGTTTGAAGTAGTCAAACCTTCTAGAAAATTCTCAAAAGATACATGAATGAATGATCCAATTTTATGAAAAAAGATTAAATATAAGATTAAAAATATTTAAGGATTATTTAGATGGCTTAATATATATATATATACTCACCATAAGAAGCACACTCAAATACGGATTTTATTCCATACATTTCGGCCCCTACCCGGACATCATCCCTCTTCATTGCGAAACACGAAGGAAATTAGCGCAGCATACACTTGGACCATTTGCCTTCGACATTTTCTTTTAGTTGAAGGGTAGTTAACATTCTTGTGAATGTGCTCACACAGATGAAACACAGTTTACAGCAAACAACTCCTAATTCGCCTCTCTGGGGATGTTTCAACAAGTGGGGTAATCCAGAGCTTCGAATCGAAGATTTAAAGCATCTTCTTGCTCAAAGTTCTACCGTTTCCAGGTTTGTCATACATTTTACCCGCGTTCGATTTCCGATAATAGGGTTTCTATTGTTTTGTTTTCCATCAATTCTGCGTAGTATGAACTAAATGCTGTAGCCTATGCATAGGTTCTTTTCCTCTGCTGCCGGAAATTAGCCTTCTGGTCCTGAAAATGAACCCTAGATGTCACCATTAGAGCTTCGTAGTGTAAAATCCTAAAATAGACAATGGAACCCTAAAATAGCTTGAAACTGGCCAATTTTTTTAGTTTTAATGTTACCCTCCGTGTTAAGTTTGTAAGATGTTACCCTTACTGTTAGATTCACAAACCAATAAACGTTTTTTTGGTAAGGATCATTCGCTGCAACAGAGACTGAAAAAAATTAGGATGAAATTTACAGAACATGATGCCAGCCGCGTGTTAGGTATAGTGAAACCAACCTTAGAAATTTAATACTTGAAAACTGTCGAAGGAAGATTGACTAGGAGTATATTGACAGCGTTTCCTTGAGCTGTTGGTGTTACTTCTCATAATCTGGTCTTTAACAATATTCTTCTAGAACTTACAATTTTTAATAATGTTGAAATTGTCTTCCAACATTTTTCTCCCGTATTCTGCCAAAATCACCTAGCAGTTGCACCCAGGCTCATCCCTTTTCCACCATTCCATTCAGGTGGAGCAGACCACGGTAAGAATGGAACTGTGGTGGGCGGTTTAATACTCCGTTGTCCTCATTAGCAACCTAAGGCCTCGTTGGCAGGGTGAAGTCAGTAAAATTTAATGCTCTGTTGAATGCCTGTTACACTCCATGGTTTTCTTTGTACGCAATAGGGCAAAATATTACTTTGTCATTTGATGTCCAAATCTCCAGACTGCATTACAGTTTCTACATTATGCTTGTAATGGAATTTGGATTGGAATGTTTCTGTATTCTTTTAATTGATCTTTGTTGTTTTCCAAGACCATCCTTTAGTTGGATTACTGATATTTTGCTCTGCGAATTTTATCTTATTTCTTTTGGTTGTATTTTTGGCTTATTTACATTCTCTTTTTATATTTTGCTCCGCAGTTACAAGGTTTTGTAGATACCTTGACCATTATATTCATCTTTTCTCAATGGCTCATTCAACATTTCTGATTCTGTTTCTGGCTTGGATCAAAACAGTTATTCTATGAGGAACAGTTATTAATGTCTGGCTGCTGGCATTTGTATCTTTTACTGTAATATTAAACTTCGTCTACTTGTGATAAAAAAGGGCAGTAAATAACTCGAAATCTCTCTTTTGCCTGGCAGATTAAGAAGTTCAGGCTATTGAATTTATTTTCCTTTTAGTTGAGAGGTGCCTTGATTTAAGAAGCAGAATGCTGTCTATAAAAAGAGGATTTGAAGATTCCTTGGTTCCATCCAAAAGACAGAAAACAGAGTTGTCCAGTGTCTCGTATAGTGATGGGCCTCGAAGGACATCTAGCTTGGAATCCCCAATCATGCTGCTGACTGGGCACCATGCAGCTATATATACAATGAAATTCAATCCAACAGGAACAGTGATTGCATCTGGATCACATGAGAGGGAGATCTTTTTGTGGAATGTGCATGGCGATTGCAAGAATTTTATGGTTTTGAAAGGTCACAAGAATGCAATTTTGGATCTGCATTGGACAACAGATGGCTGCCAAATCATATCAGCAAGCCCTGATAAGACTCTTCGTGCTTGGGATGTTGAGACAGGCAAGCAAATAAAGAAAATGGCAGAGCACTCATCCTTTGTTAATTCCTGTTGCCCTTCACGGCGTGGCCCCCCTCTTGTAGTTAGTGGATCTGATGATGGGACTGCAAAGCTCTGGGATTTACGTCATAGAGGAGCTATTCAGACCTTTCCAGACAAATACCAAATCACAGCTGTTGGATTCTCTGACGCTGCAGACAAGATCTACTCCGGTGGAATAGATAATGAAATCAAGGTGTGGGATCTTAGAAGAGGCGAGGTGACAATGCGACTCCAAGGCCATACGGACACAATTACAGGCATGCAGTTAAGTTCAGATGGCTCTTATCTCCTGACTAATTCCATGGATTGTTCTCTTCGTATTTGGGATATGCGTCCATATGCCCCTCAGAATAGATGTGTGAAAATCTTAACAGGACATCAACACAACTTTGAAAAGAATCTATTGAAATGTAGTTGGTCTTCTGATGGAAGTAAAGTCACGGCTGGTAGTGCAGATCGTATGGTTTATATATGGGACACAACCACTCGACGTATCTTGTACAAGCTCCCAGGTCACACTGGTTCTGTAAATGAGACTGCTTTCCATCCTACTGAACCAATTATTGGATCATGCAGTAGTGACAAGCAGATATATTTAGGGGAGATTGAAGCCAATGTTGGCTATCAAGCTGTAATTTAGACTCTATTCAAAGTCTAAACACTAAGCTTTTGAAACTCCTTTTTTGAGAATGTGTACTGAATCGTTTTCATTGAAGCTATTGCAGGACCAGAGTTGATGGGTCTTGAGATGTGCCTGCCGTAGGAAGTTTACTGTTTTTTAGAAATGAAAATTAACTACTGTTACAAAAGGGTTCCATAGCTGAATTTTTCTAGAAATATTTTTGAAACGTTATTTTTAGTTTGACTTTGTCTTCAAATTTCTATAAAATAAAAGTTTAGTGATTCATAAAATAGTTCTGCTATTTGTAGTACAGGCTTGCATACAATATTAGTTAGGTAGTAAGTTTAATTTACACCTTTTTCTTCTTAAATTCGTGTATATTGACGATTTTTAACCATTTTTAATTTCATATTGGAATAAATATTGAATCACTGCAACTAAATATTAGCCAGGGATTGTTGCTATTAATGACGATTATGGTAAATGATGATGTCGATGTTCATGATGATGATGGTGGCCCTCCGACTAATGCCTTGGCTAATGATAAATATTACCATTTTTTATCTCTTCGGTGGTCTTTGATGATTTACGGACTTACTGGATAGTTAATTTTGTAGCTCGGTGTATATCTACATTTTTCTTTTAATGTATATATTTTGTGGTGATATATAATTTCAAGTTATTTTGATGTTAGTTGATCCAAGAACAAATATGATTGGGCATTTGCAAGATAGTATATGTTCAAGTTTGTGCAAGGCTCAAACAGACCAGTAGGAATTGAAATGAAGGATAGTGCAATGTATTATGCGGAAAAAGCAATTAACAGATATAACACTGTAAGTGCAGACTTGCTATTGTCTGAGATATGATAGTATATGTTCAAGTTTGTACAAGGTTCAAACAGACTAATAGAAATGGCAATGAAAGATAGTGCACTGTAGCATGTGGAAAACGCAATTAACAGATGTAAGTCACAACACTGTAAGTGCAGACTTGCTATTGTTTGAGCTATGTTGTGAGGGAGATATGCTTCGCAGGTTGAAGTATGAAAACGCTAACTAAATATTGCGTAATTAATTACCAGAAGATTTAAACCAGTTTTTTTTTAAACTGATTTGTAATATACTAATATGTACAAAAAGGCACCCTGGTTATAACCGCAAGGCAACTACAGAGATTGATATTTTGTGACCATTTCCACTCATTGACAGTATCGTCAATTGCTAAAATTATGGCTGAGCTGAGCTTAGTCCAATCTACATGTACCGAGATAACACAACAGTAATAAAGTTTTCCATCTAACTGTAAAACCAAATATGAATAAGAACTTATATATATATATATATATCCTTGCAGTATCTCTGGAAAGAATTGAGGAAACAGAGCTGCTGTTTTCAGCACTGGCAATCTAGGGTTCCCCCGCAAAGTTGCAGATGAATCTGCGATATTAAGCACTCTACTAATTCCAAATGCTGCTCCACTGAGTCCAATCTTCTTGTTGCCATCATGTTGCTGCTGGTGTGCATATGTTTTTCTCTCTGGCCTCCATTCCCTGGCTCCTTGCTACTATTGCCTCCAACCTTATTTTCTTGTTTTTCTTGAGTGTCGGTTCATAGTGACTATTCATTCCCCCGTCTATTCCCTTACATCCCAGATGTCTCTTTGAACTCGTCAAATTCATCCGTGTGGACGTGGCAGTATGGTTACCCTGCCATTTGGGGCAGGTTTACCAACAACTCACTTTCTTGACCAATTACCTTGGTTACACTGCTAGAAAACTGCATGGAGAAAGCCCAATGAATGGAGAAATTGAACCTTCATTTTCATTGGGTGCAACGAAGGACGGCCAAGGAGAGAGGCAGGGGGTAATAGACTAGAATGGGGAGGGGCTCAGGACAATCAATTTAAGTACATCTTGCCATTGCAAGATAAGCATAACGGAGGGGAGGGGAGGAAAGGATCAACTGCAAACGAAGTCCAGCAAGGGGGTGGAGAAGCGTGCCAGGCACAGGTGGGATTAAATAGGAAAGGTGGAGAGAAGGGCTCGAGAGGGGGTACACGAGTGATAACGAGGGGTGGTGAAGCGTGCCAGGGGTAGGTGGGAATAAACGTGGAAGGTAGGGATATGGGACGGGGAGTCACCAAGATAAACATAGGTATGAGTGGTGCTTTTGCGATTTAGTCTTCCTAGTAGCTTACCTTGTAATAGATACGCTGTCTTTATCCCATGTGCGATCTGATTCTGAGTGGTGCTTTCGCCATTTGCTCTTACTGGTAGCTTCCCTGAATCTAGTTTAGCTCCTTTGAGAGATTGGCTAATGCATAACACTAGGAATTTTATTGCCACCTTGACGGTGTTATTGGTCTCTTAACCAGATCCTAGGTGAAATCCTTAGGGAAGTTCAGGTCTAAGTATCAATGCTCTTGCTTCTGATGTAAGTTTCTCGAGATTCTTCGTTAGAGCATATGGTGCTCTGGTGGTTCTTATCACTTGTATTAGTTCTGGGTGCAATGTTTGCCCCCTTCTGTGATCTTCCAATTTCAGATCCTTTTCTTTGCTCATTCCATATAATTGCTTCTATTTTCAAGTAGTTTACATTTGATCGAAGCAGTAGCACTTCTGACCTTGCAGTGTTGAAGGAGGTTATCTTTCCGCCCTTAAAAATGGCTTCATTTCGAGCAATCCAAGGCTTCCCACGTGTCCATTCTTACTAGCAGACTCCATGTTTTTATTATTAGAGGCTTCCCGTCAACTAGCCGTGGGTCAAATAGAGGAGTTTACTTCAAAGGATTCTGTCCCATAAAAATTTGGTAGGTTATCAATCGAATTTACAACCCTCCACACATCCTTTTTGTAACCACAATCAAGGAACGAGTGGGAAATTGATTCTGCATCATTGATACAGTTCACACCATGAGGACCCTGCAATGCCCATTTTGGCTAGGTTTTATTGTTGTTAGTGATTTCTCTGGAAAGATTAGCTAGTAAAAGGAGACCTTTGGAATACACTCCATCCACAGTTTCATCTATGGGAGGACTCATACCAGGGTACACGGAGTAATATCCTTCTGTGTGTAACTTCATTTCTCATCTTGTACCCCATTGGAGTTTGTCTTGTTTATTTGGCAGTGGGGTTGTTTCTCTAGTTTTTCTGTAAGAACTTAGGCTTTTCTACTTTGTTTGGAACTCGAGAAATACTCAGTTTCATTTTTTCCATGAGATATTTTCACATAATAAGAATTCTGCAAGGGACTTGAGGTGCTTCCTTGTTGTCCATATTCTTGTAAGGGGCTAAATTCTGGACCGACGCTAAAAGAGTATTGACTTGAGAAGGATCAGTGTGGTTTGCATGCTTAACTATTTTGCTTCCTAACATTGCGAAAATAAGAATGAGCTCTTATGAGTTTCATAATGAAATAGTGTAACCATATAGGATGAAAGAATTTCTCATCTTTGTGATTCTAAGGTGGATGATAAAAAACAGTCTCTTAGAATATCTGGTATATAACAGCGTTAAATTTCAATTTCAAAATATTTGTAATACTTGTTGGGATATTATTAAACCCTCATAACTTACGATAAAATATTTAATCATTATTGGATTAAATTCCTACCCACTAGCTAATTAGTTGGCATACACTTGCACCTTAAAGTCAACACATGCCATCTATACCCCAGGAAATCTTTATTTTTTATTCTGGGTTGATCTTGACCACTTTATGGACTCCCATAATTAGTAACTGCACTTTTCTGTAGATTCTGCCTAATTTTGGTTTTATCATGTTTTTCCGTGGATAAGGTAAAGCTAGTTAACTAGGAAACTGGTATCTTTTGTTGCCAACCCATCTTCCATGATATTCTCTCAATTTTTCAGGATTAGCATGTTTATTCATCTCTCTTGACAACTCACTCATGCTTTTGCTAATTCGTGAGGTCCTTGACTGATTTGGGAAGTGCATGTTTATCATATTTGGTAAGTCTACATTTCCAAGCTTTATGAGTTGTTTCCATACAACTCGGTTTTGCCTATGAGAGATGTACTATTTATGTACACTATTATTCATCATTATTCAATGGAAAGATGCACTCCAATATTCATCTCTTCATTCATGTGATTCAGTCTCTTTTATTCTCTCTATTTTTCTTGTGTATGCTTGTGAGAATTATCTTAATAGCAATATTTATTTCATGTGCTTCTTCTTAGCATCTTTGCTCCTAGTGGCCTTCCTCACCTATTAACTCATCAAAACTATTTAGATAAAAGTTTCTCTCTAATCATTTCAACCATAAAAATAAAATGATAAAAAAATCATTTAAATCATTATCATCTATCTTAAGGTCAAATGAATGAAAGTTGGTTTCAAATATTTATAACTTTATTATGCAGATTTCGTAATAACTTTAGAATCTAAACAATTATTCTAAACAATTACTTTCCATCAATATGATTTCTATATTATTATCATTATATGATTTTTATCTGTTTGATAAATCATCAATTTAAATATAAACATCTTAATAATAATAATTATTAATAATTATGATAATATTACCCATCACTTATACTAAATGGATCACATGAATAATTACATCTAAACTGAACAATAAATGTAGCATGCTTCTCTTCCATAAGCAACATGCCAACACTATTAGTTGGGTTTTAGAATTTTCAATGCGTATGAATATTCCTTGGGATTTAATTTTTAATATATATATATATTTATTTATTTTTTATTTTTTAAATTTAAAATAAATTTTAAATTACTTTCTTAATGTTTAAAAAAACTTTTTGAAAGAAAATATTGATATTGATTATACTATTATATTAGGATAAATCATTTTAAAACACTTCAAATTTTACCAACACTAGTTTTTAAGTTTATGGTTTCAAAATGATCGACCCCTTTAACATCTATTTTTTAATTTGGAAATTCATTTTAAAGTTTTATTTGAAACAATGTTGGTTTTAAGGCCATAGTTTTAAACATGTAATTTTTAGATTACTTTAAACTTTGAAGGCTGGAGGCGATCGGGTCAACGAAGTTCTGATAGGAGGGAAGCTGGATGCAGGCACCAATTGTTTATACTTTGCACTTTTTCAAGTTTTTAGCCGCAATTTGATACCAGACCTGCCGTGAGTCAGTGATGGGAGAACCCAAAGGGAGGGGCCACAAACCCCTCCCAGTCTGGAAAAACAAAAAACACTCAAATCCAGATCTTCAAAACGTGTCGAGCTTAGGGGTAGAAGAAGACACGAAATGAGAGGATAAACAAATGGCTAACAAATTGGCAACGAGAGCACTAGTTAAATGCTTACCGAAAGCAAAAGAAGTACCTACCCTGCAAATACATGTTGACGGCCTCATAGCCCATATCCAACACATGAAAGACCACACCTTAATAGGCAAATTTGTGGGCATCTGGCCTTTGAAGAAAGCCCTATCTCGGTAGATCAATGTCACTTGGAAACCCCAGGAGCACTATGATCTGCATCTCGGAGCCAAGGGTTTCTTCATAGTTGTTTTTCTCAACCTTGAGTATAGAAACATAATTTTTGAAGGAGGTCCTTACTTTTTCAACTCTGCAGGGCTCTTTCTGAAGCCGTGGAAAGAACGTTTCAATCCAGAAAAGGAGGATTTGTCCTTCATTTCAATATGGATAAGGCTATATTCTCTCCCCTTAGAATACTGGAATGAAAATATCCTGGAAGCTTTTTGAGATATTCCACTGGGGAATTTGTCAAAATCTTAGAGCAGACCAAAAAAATGAGATACGCTTCATATGCCAGAATTTGTGTATACATGGATATAGCAAAAGATCTCCGAGAAGGAATCAATCTTAGTTGGGATGATGAAGACTTGTTCCAACCTATAGATTATGAACAAATCCATTTATGATGCAGGCAATGTCATGAACACGAGCATCTATTTAGAGTGTCCAAAAAACCTTTCAGTGGCTTAATTGTCCTATCCTCGAACACTTTCAAGGTACTTCAATCAAAGCAAATGAAGGATAACCCAAAACTGGAAGGAACAAATAACCAAGAAAAGAACAAAGAAGCAGAGTCTGAAAGAAAGACCAAACCCACTCAAACCCTCTTGAGGCGGAAGAGGATGTTGAAATGTTGGGAGATGACTCCAACGACATGGACATAGGAGATTTAGATCTCGATGGACTGGAAAAGACGGTTCAAGACCCAGATAAAGGACTCATTCCCTCTCAACAAGTGATATTGCTCAAAGAAGCCATTATTAAAACCAGAATAGCAAAAACCCTGGGAATGGTCCTGGAAAATCCCAATGCAAAAATCCATGAAGTGATAAAAAAGAATGGAAACTAGAAGTGAGAAAGAAGAAGCAACCAACAACGAATTAGAGATATAGGGGAAAAATTGGTGGCTTCAGGCCAATTTCCTACTATATAGGTGACATTCGCCATTTCATTCAAATCTTCTCAATGAAGCTCATCTCCTTGAATATTAGAGGATGCAATATACACCGCAAAAAATGCGTATTTTGAAAGGAAAATTTGCTTCGGAAAAACCCTTAGTTATGTTTATCCAGGAAACAAAATGCTCCGAAGAAAGCTTTAAAGCAATATGAGCTAAAATCTAGAAAGGTAGTGAAGCCATGGCTATCGATATTATTGGCTCAGCAGGAGGAATAGGTATCATCTGAAACCCTCTTGAAATTAGCTTATCAAACTTTTTAGCTACTAAATCCTCTATTTTTGTTGAATTTCACATTAGAGGTACCAGTATCAAAGGCATTCTCTCTAGTGTTTACGGGTCTTTCTCGCTTTCTCCCAAACAAGCTTTCATGAACTCCCTTAAAATGTTGAATCTATGGGTTGGACAACGGCACTAGATTCTAGGGGGAGACTTTAATCTAATTCGTAATCTCGGAGAGAAAAAATGAGGTATGCGCACCTTGAGCACCTCCAATGCCTCCTTTGAAAAATTGATTGACGATTTTTCTCTAGAAGACATCATCACAACTAATAACAACTATACATGGAATAACAAGCGTTTTGGAGATAGATATATTGCTTCTCGGCTTGATCGTTTTTTGGTGTTGGAATCCATTCTTACCGAAGGAGCAGATATTTCAGCCCTAGCACTTCCCGCTGTGGGCTCAGATCACTGGCCTTTTAGCCTTGACTGGAGCACAACAGGGGAACATTTAAGAAAACCTTTTAGATTCGAGAAATTTTGGCTCTCTCACTCAGACTTTCAATCCCTCATGCAACAATGGTGGAATGAATTTCAGCCACATGAAGGAACTTTAATGTTCAAATTCCAACAAAAATTAAGGTACATCAAAGAACAATTCAAAACCTGGAACAAAGATCACTTCGACGATATTCACCTTGAAAAATAATGAATAGAATCCCAACTTGAAGACATCCAAAGAACTAAAATGAAAGAGGGATACTCTGACTCTCTCAAGGAGGGAGAGAAAAAACTGCAGGAAGAGCTGGACATAAGAGAAACTTAGGAAGAAACCCTCTAGAAATCAAAATCCAGAAATCTTTGGCTTAAGGAGGGCGAGCGAAACTCTTCTTTCTTCTTTCGTGCCACCATTCAACACAAACAAGCAAATAAGATTGTCCGTTTAGAAAAAAGAAAACAATTCAGAAGCAGAAAATCATGCCGAAATAGAGAAAGTCCTCATCAATCACTTTAAACACCTGATGGAAAAATACAAATTTGAATCGAAATACAACCATGGAGGAAATTCTCAGGCACATCTCATCATTGGTTTCACAAGAACAAAATGATTTGCTGCTCAAATCCTTTGAAATGGCAGGACTAGAAGAGGTCGTCAAACAAATGAAAAATGATAAAACCCCCGGTTTGGATGGATTTACTACCAACTTTTCTCATGCTTGTTGGGACACTATCAAGGAGGAAGTTCTAGAAATTGTAGAGGACTCAAGAAATATGGGGAAGGTTCTGAAAGCCTTCAACTCGACTTTTCTCTCTTATTCCTAAAGAAAACGGAGCCTTCAACTCGACTTTTCTGTTATCACCAAAGCCATAACAAATAGACTCAAGCCTCTCCTACCCTCCTTAATATCTCCAGAGAAATCAGGATATGTAGAGGGAAGGCAAATTATTGATGGCATACTCCTCTCCCATGAAGTTATCCACTCTCTCAAAATCTCTAAAAAACATGGAATGTTAATCAAACTAGACCTCTCCAAATCCTTTGACAAGTTAAACTGGTTGTTTCTGAAAAAGTTGTTGTTGGATTTTGTTTTTTTCCACCTTTGGGTAAAATGGATCCTCAATTTAATCTCAACCACTTTCTACTCCATTATAATCAATGGCAACCCCTCTAAAACTTTCCATCCTTTCAGAGGCATCAGACAAGGGGATCCACTCTCCCCCTTTCTTTTCGTTCTAATGGTTGAAGGTCTAGGGCATCTTCTTAAAGCCAGAAACCAAGCTCTTGAAATCAAAGGTCTATCTCTTCATCATGGCATGGATCCCCAAATCAATCATCAGTTTGTGGATGACACCATGCTTATGGATGTGCCTCAGTGTAGGAAGCCAAAGCCTTCAGAGAAAGTCTCCAAACTTTTTTCTTGGCTAGTGGGTTGGACATTAACAAAGACAAATCTCACATCTATTTTTTTCGACACTTGCAAAATCACTAAACACAACATCCTTCACGTCCTTGAATATCCAGAAGGATCTTCACCCACCAGATACCTTGGGGCCTCATCAGCAGACTCTATTGTTGAACAAGTGTCCTAGAAAGATCTCCTAGACAAAACGAAACATAAATTAAGCCGTTGGACCTTTAGATCCCTCAACTTCCCCAGTCGCCTTATTCTTGTTAAAGTTGTTCTCCAAGCCATGCCCATGTACCTATTCTATGTTCTTGCTGCTCCTAAATCGATCCTAAATTTTTTTGTGCTATACAGCTCACCTTCCTCTGGAGAGGTTTAGCCAACCACAAAAAATGGTCTCTCGTGGTTTGGAATTCTATTTGCACCCCTAAACTTGCGAGATGATTAGGCCTCAGAGTTCTTGAAACCAACAACAAAATCTTCAATGCCAAAATTTGGTGGAGATGGATCTCCCATTCCTCAAAGCCTTGGGCTCTCTTATGGCACATAAAATATGCCCCCAACTGGCCAAGCAAAACCTAATTTGATTCTTGGAAAATGTCAAATGATCTCACTCATGGAAATCTGCACAAGCCAACCATTCACTTATTCATCAATTCAGCTTTTGGGAGATCCATAATGGAGAATCAATAGACTTTTTCCTAGACTCTTGGAATCAACAAATCCCTCTAATGAAATAATTCAAGACTCCTATTTTACGGGAGAAACTCTTAGCCATGCAAAAAACAAAATTCAAAGATATGTGGATAGAGGAAGACATAGAAATACATTTCATAAGATGGAAAAATTTAAGCTGGTGGCAAGCACTTAGCTCTAAAGAAGACATCCAAACTCGACAGATCCAGGTGCACAAAGGTTCCGACAAGATCAAATGGGGATTCTCCCAAGTAGGCACTTTCAATTTGAAAGAAGCTTCCCTTCCCCTCTCCAATCCCTCAAATGAGTCCCATGACGAAAAATGAAGGAAGGTGTCGAAAGCAAACCTTTGGCCCAAAATATCCACCTTCTCTGGCTACTACTTCACAGACGCATTCTAATCTAGGAAAACATACTAAAAGAGGTTACATAGGACCATTCTGGTGTTGTATGTGCAGGAAAGAAGGAGAATCTATCAACCATCTCATTGATGAATGCAATTTTGCCGATAAAATGTGGAAAAGGGGTGAAACATATTCAATAAATCAGCCAGAGCAAAAGGGCGTCCAGACCTTTCAGTTGCCAATTGGACCCATATCCTAATTTCAGAAGCCCACTCCTCAACAGAATATGGTAACACTTTCTAGGATCTGTTGTTTGGGAAATTTGGATAGAAAGAAACCGTAGGATCTTTGAAAATAGGTCAAGGAAGGAAGAAGAAATGGGAACACATTGAAGAAACGCATTATCAAAACTCTCTGCCTAAATGCATGGAGAGACAATGATCTCGCTTCCGACAATGCCAGTGAAATTCAAATACTTCAAGCATGGGATATTTCTTCTATTCTGGAATACATTGGCATTCTCAAACCAAAAATAATCAATGAGGCCTCCCCGAACTTCTGGTCCCCTCCTTCCTCTAACACTTTCAAACTCAACTTTGATGGTGCCTCAGAGGGAAACCCAAGCCCGACTGGATTTGGAGGTACAATAATAAACCATAATGGTAAAAGCCAAGCAGCCTTCTGGGTCTTCTTACGTTTTTCTACCAATAACGCTGCAGAACTGGATGGTCTACTAGTTGGCCTCACATGGGCCCTTAATTGGTTGGACTCCTCTCATCATAGAAGGCGATTCTCTCCTAATCATCAATATGGAAAACAAGATTCAATCGGGCTCAACAGAAAGCAAAGTAGTAAAAAAATGGATATTGGAGAGTAGACTAGGAACCTTAAAATCAATACTTCTAGCAAATCCAACAGTAGACTTCCAACATGTGAGAAGGAAAAAGCCAATATGCTTGCAGACTCCATTGCCAATCATGGAGTAGAAAATGGTAGAGACATCCAATAGCTTCGTTGGGAGGACAATCTTGATCCAACATTCAGAGAAAACTGGCAAAATATTGCTTCTAAAGATCTTGTTGCCTCGGATGCGAATGATCAAGATGCAGCAGACAGAAGGCATGACAAAGACATGGCATGTTCCACGACAAGTGGCAACCCCTCTCGTTGACCTCCTCAGTTTAAATGCATAAAAAGAAAGCTCTGCACTCAAGCTCGTGTGAGGTCTCTGACCTTTGCTCTAAAAATAGCATGAAGGGCAACTCTGCCTTGATCTAGTTCACATGGCCCTGGTAATTGGGTTTTCATCACTACCACTCTGCCCTGCTCTGGTTCACATGGCTTTGGTACTTAGGTGTCCATCGTACTTGTGCGAATTTGTTTATCAACATGTCCATTGAGATCGCCACCCTCATACCTTCGTGGCATCTTGTTTGGAAGTTTTGACTGTCTGTGAATCCTTCCTGTGAGCTCGGTCTGCAAGTTATGCTCACAAGTTCTCTACTATGGTTATCCTCCCTCTCGGATTTAAGTTCTCTTAGGTTGGTTTAGATTGCGCCTTCTACGATGACTTCACAACCTGATGCCGTGGAAAATACTGATTGGGAATCACTTTTGCACGGAAACCCTTTCCCACATCCGTAATGCAATCTATGCCATGGAAGAGGAAATGTTTGGCGAATCCAGGCTCAAGATAGGTCTTGACGTGGTTATCAACAACTACTGGAGGATCAAATTCATTCTCTCCAGAGCCATGCAGGAGCGAGAGAGCTCCGAAGGCATGGTGAAGCTCACTGTGAGTATGTTCAAGGAGGATGTAGAGCGAGACCTAGTTCACATGAAACAAATCATGAGTCTTTCGGAGCCTTCGTTCCAGCGCCAACAAGGATCCAAATATTTGGATTGTGAATCCAAGGACAAATCAACCAACAAATCAAGCGAAGAAGAGGAAGAATCTTCTGTAATGAAATATCAATTGCTCTGTCTTCCTCTCTTTGCTTCGACTCCTTGCCTCTGCTTATGATATATTTCAAGATGTCTTCTTCTTCTTTTTGATTTTCTGATAGGAACGGTGCTCTGGTACAAAGGATGGGCAACTGAAACCTTGTCTAGATTATATGTTTTTCTACTATTATACATAATAATTTTTGGTCATAAGTTTACAGTCTGACTCCATGTCTTGGGTAGACTCATAAATGTAACAATTTTTCACTGTTTTAAGTAATAGAAAGGCTTCTTCTTACTAAGAAAAAATGTAATTTTAAACCCGAAAAGAACTTAAAGAAAGGATACAATTGGTAGCACCGCTTTTCAATATGGAGTTGATTTTTAAGGGTTTTTAAAGCAAATTATGGGTCTTGAAAAAAAAGGTGCTACTAGTTTTTTTAGACAATTCCAATTATCATAATTTTGCTTAGAATTAGTCTCTCAATTTCACTAGACATTTTCCCTTCAAATGGTTTGAGTTTATGTTAAAATATCAAGTAGTTAATCCACTAGTTCTTTGAATGCTCCATGATGGATATATTTTGTAATCATCGCTTTGGTTGTATTGAAGGGCTATATTTAGTTTACATTGGTTCGTATGTTCAATCTACATTTGCTCCAATCAAGCATAAGATCTGTAGAGATTGTCAACGGGGGTGTCATATATGTAGTGGTTGGGCCTACTAACATAATGGTAGATTGGTTGCAAAATGAATACGCATACTTCCTCAATCTCCCCCTCTTCCTTTGTGGGACATGTAGTGCAGGTATGCATGTGATAATAAATAGTCAAATATGTTGTGTGTTTTTTTGTCTTGGAATAGTTTCCAAGACTAAAATATCCTCTCTTGTGTTTTATCCCAAAAAATTGTGAGCTTGAGTCCATAGCAACGTATAAGTCCTAACATAGCTTATCCTAATGACAAAGGGATGTACAAATAGTGTCCCTCCTACTAACATAATGGTTGATTGGTCACATGATGAGTATGCATGCTTGCTTGGCATCCCCCTCTAGATACATTGTTTTTTTGGCATCTTTGAATAGTTTGTACGACTTTAAAATCTCCTCTCATCTTGTGTGAAATCCCACATGGTTGTGAGGTATAGTTTGCAACATCGTATAAATGCCAACATTCCATGCTCTTAATAGAGTTGAGTGGTCCTTGTAATAACATAAAACAATTTGAAACATTGAATTTGTACAAAGAAGAAAACATCGAGGTGAGTCATCATGATATATATTCACTATAACTAGACATCTTCAACTCTCATTTACATATTACATATATCATTGAGTAAATATTAACTCCATCTAGGAGATAGAAGATGAAAATAGGAACTTGGTTTTTGGTTTCCGAGAAATTGCCAAAGTTGGAGTGAAGCACTTCTCTTAGCTACACAAGGAAGATCATAGAACTAATGTGGCATCCCAATTGGAGACTATTGCACACTTCTTGAGTTTTGTCATAGAAGAGCATAATTCCTCTCTTGACGAACCTATCTCTAGGGATGAACTTTTGGCAGCTATAAAATCCATGCACCATGGCAAGAGCCTAGGGCTCGATGGTTGGTCGATCGAATTCTATTCTAGTATGTTTAAAATTATTGGTGAAGACCTACTCACTATTCTTGAGGAATCCAAACTCAAAAGTCGTGTTCTAGCTGCTTTCAACTCTACTTTCTTAACACTGATTTCTAAGACTAACAATGTTAGGCCTATTTCTTTATGTAATTGTGTCTATAAGTTGATTGCTAAGGTGATTGCAAATAGAATTAGAAGCATACTACCCAAAGCCATCTCCCCAAAACAATTTGCTTTCCTCGATGGAAGGCAGATTCACGGCACAATTGGTATTGCACAGGAAGTCTTACACTCAACCAAAATAAAAAACATTATGGCAATGGTTATAAAAGCAGACTTATCAAAAGCATATGATAGAGTAGAATGGACTTATCTTAGGCTTGTTCTTCTATAGGTTGGCTTTTGTCTGGATCTGGTAAATTGGATTCTCTCTTGTATGCAGACTGTCAATTCCATGGTGCCCATAAATGGTTTGGCCTCATCCTTTTTTCGTCCTAGTAGAGGTGCAAGTCAAGGTTTCCCACTTTCCCCTCTCTTATTCCTACTTGTAATGGAGGGCATTAGTAGGATTATCACAGATGTCGAAGTCAATGGAAATACTCAAGGATTCAATTTTAGTGGCATGGTTTACATCTCCCATCTATTGTTTGTAGATGACATACTCCTTTTCTTAAATGGCTTTAGACAGGAGATCAACAAATTCAAATCTATGCTATTACTCTTCTCGGAGGCTACAAGTATGATTTGCAATCCAAATAAGTCTACTATATCAACTATGAATTTGGATCATGATGTCAGTGCTTGGATAATTTCTCAACTTGGTTTTGATTTGTTAGATGTCAATCAGGGCTTAAAATACTTAGGATTTATTTTGAAACCAAATTATTACAATATAAAGCATTGGGCTTGGCTCATTAGGAAAGCCGAGAATAAGTTGCAGTTATGGTGTTATAAGTGGCTAGCAAAGGTAGGAAGATTGGTGCTCCTCAAATCTGTTATGGAAGGTATTTTTGTTTTCTAAGTCACCCTTGCACACATCCCGATTAGTGTTCACGAATGTTTAAGGAAACTTTGCTTTCGTTTTTTTATGGAGGAGGCACTCTGATGCAAAACCATTCCATTGGATTTCCCGGAACAAGAATACCTTACCGAAATCTTGTGGGGTATGGGGACTCAAACACAATTTGAGTTTCTCATAAGCTCTTGCTGCAAACGTTATCTAGTGCATTCTAAAAAGTGTCATCCTCTGGGTTAAAGTGCTGCAACATAAATATATGTTTCCTATGACTATTTTGGAATGTATCTGTAGCAGTGTTAAATTATCGAGGAATGTGTCCATTATGTGGAAAGCACTCCTCTCAACTTTTGATCTTATTGGCGATTTTCTATCCTGGGAAAATGGAAATGGTGGACATTTTAGACTTGGTCTCAATCCATTGATAGGCAACAATGGTAGACAAATTCTCCCCAAGCAGATGACACCCACCCTGAAGGATAAAGGATTCATTTTCTTATATCAGATTCACGATTGTTAGGATATTTAGACACTTAGGAGTTAGTTAAGATCAACTTGTGTAATATATCCGTTAGGTAAAATGTGTTTCTTTAGTATGCATTTGTAAATATTCTAATCCNTAGTTATTTGGCTGGGGCCGTGGACTGTTTCCCTCTCGAGGGTTTTAACCACGTCACAAACATAGGTGTGTTGATCTGTGATATATTTGTGTGAAGCGGTTGCTCAAGGTGTTCGGTCTTTTGGGAGTACCCTGTGTACCCAAACAACAATCCGATCCTTTCTACTACTCTTAAGCAAGAGCGGCTACCTGTTGTCGCATTAGGTTTTGAGAATGATGGTAAGGATCATCGGGAGGCATACATCAAAGTATTAAAGGACAACCATATCTATCTGACTAACATGGAGAATTGCTTAGTTTGAATAAAAAAATACATTTGGGGTTCTTACAAGCCAAATATCGAATATCGGGTTCTACATGAAGCTAAAGACATACCTCCCCCTATGTGGTGGAACTCAGTTATATGGAAGTTAAACTGCCCCTTGAAGTCTAAGTTGTTTTTTTGGGTTATATTAGCGGATAAAGTCCTTGTATAGGACAATCTTTTAAGGAGATTTGGATCTATGCCTAGTAGATGTCCCTTCTGTACAACAAGTGGAGAATTTACTAACCATATTTTCAATTGCTGGCCATATATGTCAAAAAAGTGGAGGTTTGTGTCGTAGGCTACAGGTATCTGTTTTACTTGGGATGGGGATGCTATTATACAAGTTTTTAAGAAATGGCTTGAAAGCCCAACACACGAGGATTATAGAGCTCTCCCAATATTGATGATGTGTGGGGAGCATGGCTTGCTTAGAACAAATTGGTCTTTCAAATATATATATATCCCACCACACATATATGTAGCAAAGACTCTTGCTATTTTGGAATACTTTCCACAAAACAAGGAAGATACCCCATTGAGAAGGATTGTGACATGACATATTGATAAATCTATTGCATGGTGTTACTTTGATGGTGCAACTCAAGGTTTGTCCAGTATTGGGGGAGTGGGAGGCATCTTGCATATATCAGATTGACATTGGCACAAACTATCTGCAGGTATTAGAACAACCACAAACAATAGAGCGAAGCTGATGGTTGTCAAGATGGTTCTACATCTGGCAATTTCTAAAAGGATTAGAAAACTGTAGATTTTTGGGAATTCTCGTATTGTTATCGTTTGGTTACAACAGAAAAAGCCTCCCACGAATTTATTCCTAGATCATTATATGAGGATATCTGTAGGATGATGCTTTCTTGTGAAGCAGTATCTATCTAACACATTTATCGAGAACAAAATACACTTGCTGATCAACTCTCCAAGACGGGACTCCAGCTTGCAAAAGGCAATGGTAGTGTATGGGAAATCAACAAATACATTACAAAGGAGTTGGACTTATAACCTCTTTTATGGATGCTGCATTCCACCTTTTGCATCACAACTTTCTTTTTTGAATGGACTATATATACAAAGATAAATTTTCACTCTTCATTATTTCATACTTCTATATTTTTGGAAACATATATATATATGTTAATAACTACATCTTGCAAGGGGATGGGAAATGGAATACATATGTAAGGCTTTTATAAGCCAATGAACATTGTATTCAAAATTAATAAAATTTAGGAACTATAACATTTTTTACTAGAAAAAAAACTAGCAACATAAAGTAATTTTTTTACAAAGAAAATAGATTAAAAAAACAAAATTATTAATAAAATTAAAAATATTTATATTTTAATATTATATTTCAATTAAATTATTAAGAAATTTGTTAGTACATAAATTTTGAATAAAAATAAAATAAAATAAAATCACTTCTTCCCAAATGAGCATGATAAAAAGTTATAAGTTTGTAAAACCCAAATAATAGTAAATATTAAAAATAACTTCAAAACAATATTCACATCAATATTCACATCAGAGTTTTATTAATATAAAAATTTATTTTAATATATAACTTTAAAAGGTGACGTATTAACATTTTGGCACACTCACTCAAATATGAATATCATTAACAATTTCAATATTATATTTTTAAGCATTTTTATTTATAAAAAAAATAATAATAACTATTATTATTATTATTATTAACAATTTCGATATTATATTTTATTAACATTTTTATTTATCTCATATTTATAACTATGATATTATATTTTTTAACTTTTTTATTTATAGAAATTAATAATAACTTCTTTTTAATTAACAATTTCGATATTATATTTTAAAAACTTTTTTATTTATCTCATATTTATAATAACTAAAAAAAATATGCATAGAACATTAAAAATTTATTCTCAAGGATAAAAAAAAATTACTATAATGTGACACCAAATATGAAAACAAAATGGCATTTCACTAAATAATGTCCATCACTGATCACTGAGATTGAGGAATAAATCCTTGAGTCATAGTAAAAATAAGGCACTTTTAGCTGTATCTAAAAAAATATTATGTCCTTATAAATCATATATATCATCACAGCAAAGAGATTGAAAATAAGGAATTTTTGCTGTTTCTAAATATTTTTTGGCTGTATTTACTCGAGTATATACAAGGAGATGAAAAAGTACAAGAAACAAGTTTCCAGGAAAAAAAAATTAAAAAAAATACTTTCCAGGAAAAAAAATTAAAAAAATACTTGTATGACTAGAATATGGTGTGGGTAGGAAACCTCACAGTGAAACTCTTTAGGAAAATGCAGTTAAGCTCTCTAGGAAAATGCAGAATGCCAATTGCATTTAAGCTCCTTGGGAAAATGCAAGAAATGGGGAATGCCAAGAACGGGCTGGAAATAAGAAGAAACTTTCGATGTAAATATTTTTATCCTTTTCACTATGGGTGTTTCTCTTCGATGAATATGCTTTTCCATTTGCCTTAGGGTTTCGTGGGTCCGGAAGGATTAGAAAACTCATTTTGATTGTTTTTCTATAGCTAAAATGGTAATCAAAATGCTGGAAACCACTGGGAAAGCACCTTGATAGTTTTCTGAAATCCCCAAAAAAGCCATTGAGGCTTTCCTGGCACTTAGGAAACATCTCAGAAATGGATTCTGACATGCGGAGGCTTTTCAGAAGCCGAAAATCATAAATGCCTTCCAGACTGACTAGAAATGATTTCCACAAAAAATAACTCAGAGATGTGCCCTGAAAGTATGATAGATTTCATCAGCGCAATGCAGCAAGAAACAAAAGTCAATTTTCTTGTAAAAAGTTTAATCCATCATAAGACCCGCGTGATCAGGTTTTTTCGACCAAACACAACCTAAACAATTAGACAGATTCGTGGTAACATACAGCAAATGTCCTCCAAATTGGGATGACTTAGTCGGTTACGCTATGTTTTAGAAATAAATTAGTGGAAGTTTAGCACGGCTAGCCCAGATTTGATATTCAGTGCACCCTGTTACCCATTCTATCTTGGAATCCACGAAGTAATGCGCTCCAGGAGTCTCGATCCCACTCCAGATGAAAAATGAAGGGTTTCAGTTATAAAAAAAGACGGGAAAAAACTTAGAAAATGCTCCTGTGAGGTTTTCATTTAGATGTCCATGGAACTGTCAGTGGGCATATCTTGCTGCTTAGCTCCTGAACAGGACACCATTTAGAGAACATTCTTCTCACAAATCAGTCACAAAGCAGAATAATGAAGCCTATGTCAGCCACTCTGTAAGGCTCCTCCACCTTCCTATCTTAAGAAGTTGTAGACAGTTCCTTTACCCACCTTTCATACAAATGAATATTCCCACATCACATGTTTAACATGATTAGAAAAATATTCCAAATGGAACCCAAACTTTGGATCTAGATTCTCTTCAGTTCGGAGCCAACGCTGACAGGCTAGCTCTTCTCATGTATGTTGGATTTAGATTCTCTTGATGTACTGTTTATTATTAGTAATCAAATATGAAATGTTATCTTTTGAAGAAAATAAATATCCAAACTAGACACCAGTTAGCAACAGTTTTTAATGAACCTATACCTACAGGCTACAACTATATTATCAGTCTTGTTTCAGACACCCATTTCAATCCCGAAAATGGCATTTATCTTTCTGTGAACTGTAATTATTTCTTGACTGACAATTCATTAAGTGGACAAGTCATAAAACACTACTTCAGTGTATTGGTGAAAATAATTAGTCTTTTGAGTCCATTGACGTAAGATATACTATGTTGCAGAATGCATGTTATGTGAAACCACCCTGTGTGGTTGGAAAAGGAAATGCTAGCATAACATTGTGCCTGAAATTTGATTGAATCATAGTAGAACCAGAAATCAAAGGAATGGCATAATTGAGACTTGTGTGCAAAGCTTCCATATTTTCTAAAAGTCTCAAGTCAATATTGACTCTTCTACATTCTTACTAGAATTTTACTGTAGTCAATTGGTCTGTCTTATTTGTGCTATCAAATTGACGCAAAATGTCTTATTTATGCTATCAAATTGACGCAAAATACAAATCAATTGTCCTTGAAATATTTTACCAGAAGATAACCTTAAGCAAATTGATAAAATGAAATTTGTTGTCTATCTTCTTACAAATTAGCAATATACGTCCAATGAACATCAAAGGTGAGTACATTCATTAGTTGATCACAAAGCAGAATGCATAACACCTTTAACAACTAGGTAAATGGATCAACGAGTAGAAATAGGCATTAAACTGACTAGGATCCTGCTGCTACCGGCAACTTCTGACAGAAAAAGTTATGAACAACATGATCCTCTTCCGAGCCAACACTCTTCCTAAGTTTATCGAGTGTTGCCGCTACATCTTTTGCCTCCTCTCTCAAGTGCTCTAAAGTCTTTAACAATTCCTCCGACTTCTTCACATTCTCCCCAGAAACAATGTTACCTACACCCCTGCATGTTTTATCACAAACATCAGCAAAGGAATGAGAGTCTTTTCCTGGTTGGTTGAACTTACATTCTTGTTGCAGCTTCATCCTTTGCATATTGCTGCTCCAATCCTCTCCAGTGTGACGTAGACAACTGTTCTGATCTTTACAATCAAAAGACTCATCCCTTTCATCATCTGTATCAGAAGTCTCTGAACCTCTTTTGTAATACCAGTTCTTCACATTTATAGAATTCTTGCTTTCTTCCATTTTGTTTCTTCTCCTAATGTCAGAGTCACGAAAAACTCCATATTGTGTATCATACTTATTCTCTGCTTTCAATTTCTGCAGTAGTCCATCCAAATTTCTTGGTACTTTGGAAGGCTCCCTGCAGAATGCTAGGCGTTCCCTGAGGATTTCCTTAAGGTCTTTACTAAAGATATTTGAATTTCTCTTGATTTCAGCTAAAGGAACCTTCTTTCCCAATGTTTCTTCATAGATTGGGGTTTCAAGCTTCTCTCCTCTGCAACGGCTTCTTGCTTCAGACGTGGAAGCATTTCTAGCTTGGTTATACCAGAGGAACCTGTCTTCTGAATCCTTGAAAATGGGAATATCTGAGCTTCCTTTTCTCTCCACAGGTACTCTCAGATGTGGGTAGCTGGGAAACTGGCATTCACTTGCCTGAAATGTTGGTAACTCTTTTCTGTCAACTCTACTCGACTGGAAAGTATTATTCATAACCTGGAGTTCCTCCTTGAATCTTGCTCGTCTGTCTTGCCAGGCTTGAGCTGTGGAATCAACTCTTGCTCTAGCTCTATCACGGAACATTTGAAGTTTTTCCTCATCAGACATTCTTTTAGAATTATTACCATCTTTCTTCACAAAAAGTCTGGATGTTTTTGGATGACTCTGTCCAAGTTGAACTTCACCAGAAACAGATGATGTTCTCTGTACCATATGTTGGCATTTCTTACACAAAAGTTTTGATCTTTCAATATTGTATACTGCCCGTTTTCTCTTGTCTGAAAGACATGCATAAGCCTGCAAGAACTCAAGACAGTTGAGGTTAATGTTAAGAATATCTACCCCTACCCTTTCTCTATATGCTCTATTCATCATAGTTTCAGACATTATATGATGAATTTCCATCAACAGTTAGAATACAACTAGTATCTGCATTGATGCCGAGTATACTTATAAACTGAACAGAGAACCGGTAAGCATTACAGATACTGGTTCCAAACCAAGGCTAAACATAAGGTCATGAAAATTAGTGATACTAAATGAAGACAACACCTTTGGTTGTAATGGTTATAACTATACAACTTTTTTCAGCCAATCATGGTCATCTATGGATATGATGCTATGCAGAATTGTTTGCTAGATACTCATGAAAACAAAGAAAAAAATTGGAAAAAAACATGCTTTTATGTTACTAAAGGACAAAACAAGCACAATTGAACTATTATAAATAAAAAAGATATTTTAAACACAATTGGCTGCACCAAGTTAAAGGATACCTTCTGGGCATGAGGTAAAACTGCAATCGGGTATAGTATCCTAGCTTCATGTATGGAGTTAAATCTTGGTGGATACTTGATACCGCATGACCTCTGCCTAGCCTCAGTGATGATAGAGAACAAGGGATACTATGGATCTTTGGGATACTATAGGGGGCTGAAGCCACCCCTTTTTGATCTAGAGTAAGACCTAAAACATCTAATTTGCCAATATCTCGTCTTGCTCGGACATATGGAAACGGGTTAATGTCCCAAGACCCAAAGACATATGGTAGAAGTGAAAGTCTACCACCTTACGGACCACCAGTGGGTAATTTTTGAGGGCATGGTTTTCTTTGAATAACAGTGATGAGTCAACTCACATTTGTGGATAGTAGCCAGTGATGGCTGTCCTCACTACCACTTTGACAACTGAGTTATGATAGTTTTTGCTATCTTCGGAAAAAAATTTAAGTTAGAGGATACCTGAGTAGCATGTATCCTTAAAGATATAGGCTATACATTACATCATCATATAACAACGCATTCATTTTCTGAAGATAAAATCTGAATGCAACAGAATGAAACTACTAAAGAATAGTTATTTGACAAGATCTATATGTATAGGAAAAACTTATTGGTATTCAACATTATGGTCCATTATGGTCAGCTTGGAGTCAACAAGGGCTACAAATCCTTAGCCACCCTCGAGAGACTGTCCTTCCGACATCACTTTTCAGGACATCTCGTCTAAGATGTCTTTCATGGACTCCCTTATCTAGCCCACTGTTCTCTATGGCTCAAGGATTTGGGGGCCTTGTTTGCTCGAATCTAATTGGGCCTTAGTTGAGAGAGTCTAGACCCTTCTCCTCTAGTGCATCATCAAATGCAAGTAGACAATCCCTCAGCACATCATCCTAGTAGAGTTTGGTGCCTGACCCTTTTGACACGAGGCAGTGTTTAGTTTGGTCTCTTTTATGGATCACATCTAGAGCTTTGTTGACTCGACGAAAGAGCGGGACAAATACCCATGCCTGGCATATTGTTCTTCAAAGACTATTGCCTCATCTAAGCATTCGGGCTGAGCTCTATTAAAAAATTGCAACAAGGAAGGTATTCTATCATCTGCATGTGTCCTTGCTTGATGGAAGACATAAAACAAGAATCCAGATTGATCATTGCTTTTATCCAAAGTTTATACTTAGGAAAAGTGCATTATGTGATCTAATTTTAATTTGACTTAATGGAGGCACTTTTATAAAGTTCAAGTGAAAAATAATTTAAGTGATGGCTAATCTAATCTTGGCCATTGATCCATAGTGAGAGGACATAGGACACACACATTGCTAGAGAGATATTTCTTGCTCATAGCTTTCAGCGAAAGAGTGAGCAATAAAGTTTGCAGGAGAATTTTGCAGAGAGTGAGACTGAAGAACTTCTATCCGGAGATTGACAGGGCAACACATGCGAATCGCAAAGGCCGTACAGACACATGTAGAGGGGCTATACAAGCTTACGTAGAGGCTGTACATAGTGACGCAGGGGGCCATAGGATCAAACGCAGAGCAGCCGTATGTTGACGTGCAATGCACACACTGACGCAGGTGCCGTATATGCTGATGCAGGGGCCATACGATCTTGTTGGGGTTTCTCAGTGAGTTTCGATTGTACGATTTTGCCAGGTTGGGTAAAATCGATTTCTGGAATGTATTGTTCTATATCTTGCTAATAAAAATATCTTCTCAGGCTGCTACACCGATTTTCCCATCTTGGGTTTTTCCAAGGGTTTTCATACCCAAAAATATTGGTGTCTCTATTATGCGATTGTTGTTCTATTTTTCTCAATATTTATTTTCTGCTGCAATATTTATGAAGAAACTCATTTGTGGTTGTTAGTAATAAATATATATATATATATATATATATATATATATATATATACACTAGGTAACTCAAGATTGAGTTTTAAGGAAATTTATAAGCTCGAGGTTGATTTGCAGGGGTCTCATAACTTTTGGAGTTTGTGGGCATTTAGATGGATCGACTCCCTCCATTTAGATATTCCTTGGATGCATTTGGCCACCTCCTCCCTATCAAACAAAAGTTGAACAAGATCATCAAAGATGACATATATGGGCAGTTTATTCGAATCACTTGGTTTAACCCTTAGGGCGAGCTACGCCCAAATATGGCCTTCTACGTTGATCACTTCTTGGAGCTAAGATACATACTCATTACTTGACCTTTGTATAACCTTCGCCATTAGATGCACGCTCTTTGCATTCCCCTAGGTTAATTCAAAGTGGGTTCTCATAGACTTCAAATAGAGAGGAACCACCAGATTGACCATCTTCACGAGATTGAGACTAAGGAGAACTTCATCTTTTGTTTCCCCATCTACTACGAGATCAGAGAGAGGTTCCACTACCTTTTCAGGGGGGCCCAAACTCTCACCAACTTCTTTAGATACCTTAACCAAAGATGTTTATCCTTATACATGCAAAGGGCCCTCAGACTCTAAACGCATATTCTTCAGCCTTCTACTCGATGAGATTCTACCCAAGCGATCATTCCTTCTTTATGGTGCTACCCTCAAGACGAGGCACTAAGAGATAGACCGATGCTGACACAACCTCAAACTCTAGATCAATGTGGACTCGTGGGACCTTCCCCCATCCCTGAGCATATCAATGGCATGACCTAACTAGATCCCTCCCCAAGAGGTAGATGAGGCCCCCCAGGCCTTAGCAGTAGGCTACCTCTAGACAGTAGTAGAGTGGGCAGTTTGGACCTTCCACCAATCCTTTGATCATCACACTCTTTGAAGTTTCCTTCATTCGAACTTGGATGTTAGCATTCTAGGAGAGATGGGTCTATTCCATCACAAACTTACCTCATTATTTTGGGAATTTCTTGCTCATGGATCTTTTTCTCCTTTACATCTCCACTCCTGTGTGACTTCCCATGCTCAGGGTCGATGGATTTTCATGCTTTAGCGTAGAGTCTAGACTTCACGCTCTATTCTACTTTACTTCACTTACTGTGTTTTGCCTTTTATAGGAGACCTTTTGGTACTCTTGCTTTTTCATGACATTATTTTGTACTCAACGGCCCCATTGACCTATTTTTGTGGTCATTAATCGAACATTAATAAATTTATCTTATCTGATCTTATGTTTAAGAGGACACCAAGCAGCCCGGTGGGCTAGCTCAAGTGGTTGAGTGCTGTAAGTTGTGAGCATATGGTTTCGGGGTCAAATCCACGAGTGACTATAGATTGCTATACAAGGGCCTCACTTGATGTCCCCATTGGGTTAGCTCCGTAATCAAAGCAAATGGGGTGAGGTCCATTTGGGTGGGCCCCCTATGATTTCTTTCTGTGGACGTAGCAGCCCTGCTGGGGGGTTTGTGAACCGCAACATAAAAAATAAGAGGACACCAAGTATAGCAAGTACTTGGCCAGTCAACATGGTTGGGTTTAAACTTTTGGTCAAATTTGCCAAATTTGATCCAAACTCAACAATTCTCCAATAACTAGTCAATTTTGTGGAATGTATGAGGGATGACAATCCCAAGTCATAAGCAATTTGTTCAAGGAGTGTTATAGAGGACTAAGCCAGATTGGTCCTTATGCAAGAAGTCAAATTCGCAAGATTTGAGCTTCATAATCATAAGAATTATTGTTGGAATGGTCCTTTCTAGACCACGAACCATGCACAGGATAGTGGGGGGGGGTGGTCCTTTCTTTTTCCCTTTGTAGAGTTTTGTTGTGGACCATGGATGTTTAGGATCATCCTAACAATTGGTGTGTTTGGATTACCTTTTTGGATCAAGGCCAACTGTTGAAGTTTTGTTTATTTCGTGCCTCAAATCATAGTATGGAGAGGAATCGGTTTTGGGATTGAATGGCTTCCCCTTGCCATATGCCAATTCTATTATCAATGGTGTCTTTAATATGGTGGAGTGGGATGGTGATGAGGGTGGTGTTGTTATTGTGGTTCATGGTTCAAATAAGCAAGTTTGGGTGAGGTGCAACTCATCACTTAACTCTTCGACCCCAACTGAGGGGGAAAGGGATTGTTTGGATTACCATTTTGGCTTAGGGCCAACTACTGGGTTTTTGTTTATTTCATGCCTTGAATCATAGTTGGAGAGGAACTATCTTCGAGATTGGATGGCTTCCTCTTTGCTATATGCAAATTGGATTATTGGTGGTGACTTTAATATGGTGGAGTGGGATGGTGATCAAGGTGGTGTTATTGCAGTTAGTGGTTTTAAATTTTAATACCCCCATTTTGGCCCTTAGAATGTATTGGCTTCATATATAAATATTGTGTATGCGCAATGTATGAATTCCTAGCGTGGAGCTCGAGGCCAAGGCCTCGCTAGCGAATGTTCGGCTTTAAAAGGCAAGTATTTTATATTTTGTGAGCCATGTGCTAGAAAGCCATGGGAAATTGTAAAAACATGTAAATATATATAATGCAAATAAATTCCAAGAGTTGGCTATGGAAGCAACTAAAATTAGGGGCTGTATGTATCCACTAGGGATAGGTGAGGGGTAGAGATTGTGGGATTGAATCTTTTGTTGCCAAGTGTCATCTTGAGAACCCATCTTGACTTCCCTTGTTGATCTCTATTTATATTGTAAGGAGGTAGGTGAGAAATCAACTCATGAATTTAATGGAGCATGGGCAAAACTTAGAAATCCATGGTCGAGTATGGGCTTAGTTTGCTTGACCCAAAGGTCAATTTCCTCATGGAAATTCATTTTCCATCATTCCCATTCCATGGTGGGACAACCAGACTTCAATTAGCAGCATGCTATGCATTCCCAGCAATGAAAATCACAAAAATCACAACCAGGAAAGAAGCCACGTATTAGAGTGTGAAACATGCCTAGAAATTCACGTGAGCAATGAAATCTAGTGGGGGATCCATAGACATAAACCATGGGGTGAATTTGATAGTGTCAAAGGCCCAAAAATCCATAGGAAAACCCAGATTTGGAAGCCCAAAAGTTGAAATTCGTGGTTGAGAGTCACGTGGCCGAAAATCAAGAAATCCCAAAATGGATTGAAGTGAGAAAGAGATTAGAGGTTGAAATTGCTTAATCCAGTGAAGGCAAGAATCTCTGGAGGTTTAGCAGCTTGGACCTTTCTATGCCCACCTTGAAGAGCATTGGAGGGAAGGGGTGCTAAAGGGACTGTTTAGCAGAGAAGGAGACCTTCCTTATGTTGAGTGTGGTAGGTATTGTGGGTGCCAAGGATGGATGAGACCAATTGAGATGCCTCTATCTATGTGGTTGAGCTCACTGGCTTAGCTTTCTATTTCCCTATCTCCCTGCCTACTTGATAAACCCAGTTGTCTACTAGCTTAGATTGAGTATTTGTCCCTATGGTTGTGAGTGAGCCTGTGTTGTTTCTCTTTAGTGGATGCATAGCCCAGCTCGGGGGTGGCCTCTCAGCTGAAATAATATAGGTGGGACAGAGACCTACGGTTGTGGAATGTTGCTCCTTTATAGCCAGTTGCTTGGACAATTTCAGTTAAAGATAAGTGTTTATTGTTGTTTATGCTTATTCAGAATTTCCATGTTATGGGTATTATCTATTTATGTTGAATTGAATAAAATGGTCCAATTTGAATTATTAAATTGGATTCTTGTGCATAGCCTGAGATTGAGCTTATTTATGTGTATGAGTGTTTTATTAATATGCTTGTGACAAAAATGTTGGATACGCATGTCATATGTGTGTGTAGACAGAGTTTAGTTCTGCTGTGCATTTTATTTATGCATCCGCACACTCATTTAGATGTTATGAATTTCGTAATATGGCCATGGACAAGAAATTTGGCACCTCGTGTATCGTTCATGTTCCCTTCCTTGGTCGGATTGACGGGAGGGATGTGACAGTTGTTCAAATAAGAAATACTGGTGAGGTTCAACTCATTGCTTCAACTCTTCATCCCTAGTGGGGAAAAGGGATGGATTATGGGGGTTGGTTCACTTGGTCCAACTTTAGACAAGGGAAGGACATAGTTTAGGCGAGATTGGATCGAGTGTGTAGACCTTGGGACAACATGTCATTTTCAAGACATTAGTGCCTAGTGGATGTATTGATAGAGGTTACTGAATCAGATCACCTACCCATTCAAACTATTATCTTTGTGGGTCATGCATTGGATTCAACACCTTCTTTGTTTAAGCTTAATGTTTCACACTTGAAGTCACTTGACTTTTGTGCCCTCATACATCGTGGTTGGAAACTCGTCCCTCATCCTATTGGGGATAGAGGTTGGCTTCTTTGGTGTGAGGCTACCATTTGTCAAGCTGTCAAATTCAAGAGAGGGTGGGGGAGTGTGATGGATCCTAGGCATTGTCAAGTGTTGCATGAGGCTAGGGAAAGATTGGAGGAGGTGTGAATCTTCACAAAGGAAGATCTTCATAACATATCTCTCCAGTAAGATGCAATATTGCATTGGATTTAGGAGGGGGATGAGGGCTCCAAATTCTTCAACTTCTTAAAGAAGGAAGTGGTAACCAATAGGGTGCTTGGCATGTGCAATGTTGATGACTCTAATGCAGAGGACCCTATTGATATCAAAGGTGTGTTTGGGCTCCATTCCCATGATATTTTTTCACCTTATGCTCTTACGGATTTAGTTATGGCTTCTAGGAATTCACATTATCAAGTGATCCCTTTTAAAGTTTGTATTGGAAACCAAGACAAGTTGGACAACGACATTTTGAAGGAAGAGATCTTTGCTTCCCTTTGTTCGATGCGGAATGGGAAATCCCCAAACATGGATGGGTTGCCTTATGAGTTTTACAAGACAATGTAGGACGTGGTAGGGGATGATTTCTACTACTTGGAATCTTAGGCCTTCTCTTCAAGTCGTTTAACCAAGGGTTGGTTAAGACGATTCTTAAGAATGCTTCTAGAGATACCATAGGGGGGCTAGAGATCCATCACATTGTTGGGGGTAGCTTACAAGATCCTAGCCAAGGTTTTATCTCTTTGAGTTCATCATGCTGCCAGGAAGATTGTTCAAAGGGAACAAATAGGTTTTGTGTAGGAGTGGTTTATCTTGTTAGAATAGTCAACGATACTGAGAAGGTGGGGGGGGGGGGGAATTAGTATAGGACAGATTTTTAACTTTCAATTCTTATTTACCATTCACATTTACTTTCAAGAAAATCAATCTTCACATTAATACACAACAGACACAAAGATTTAACGTAGAAACCCAAAAAGGAAGAAAACCACGAAAGAAAGTTCTTTCAATAAATAAAGATTACAATGATTCTCCAACACCTACTAGAAGGAAGCACCAACTACCTAGTTTCTTCAGCACCAACTGAAAGGAAGCACGAACTCCCTGCCTTGTATCGCCCTATCGCCCTTAAATAGATCTTCAATTTGCAACTTATCTTCTTGTATGATTTTCAATTGTCACTTCTTAACCTTTTTTGCAAGCGCTTTTCTCCTTGAGTGATTCTTCTTATATAGGATTATATACATTTTTCACTCACTCTCTCATTTTGTCACTATACCCTTCTCCTTGTATACTTTTCAATTTCACATTATAATAAAAGTTATGTTTATTAAAAAAGACATGACTTTCACTAAATTAATAATTAATGTCCCTCTTTTTTATTTCACACCATCATTTTATTTAGGTGCGCCCACCTTTTTATTATACTTTATGGGAAAAATACCATGAGCCTTCAAACCCATGGGCCAATAAAACTTTCCTCGTATTCCACTTTTATGTAACATTCAAATACCATAGTCCTTCAAATACCATGGGCCTTCAAAACAACTTTGCTTTTACGTAACATTCTTTTTACTCCACTTTTAATCCACCTTTAAGTTTTAACCTTTTTAATCATCTTTTACTTTTAAACCACTTATACCTTTTATTTCTTAAAGTTGCATACATACCTTTGACATCAATGACAATTTATTTAACATATCTTAGACAGTGATCTCAACATGGGAGGCCACGTAGTGGGCTAGAGAGACTGATTAACAACCTTCTTCTTGAAGATTGACTTTGACAAAGCATATGATTGGATTGACTGGTCCTTCATCATTGAGATGTTGACTTGTCTTGGATTTGGGCAATGGTGTGTGGAGATGTCAAACACACTTTTTACCAATGCTTCAGCTTTTGTAGTGAACAACTCCTTGTCCCCTCATATTTTGCTTCATCGATCCATTTGGGAATGTTATCCTTTGGCCCCTTACCTTTATGTGTTGATAGTCAATGCTTTGGGCTAACTGTTGGAAACTTCCTAGATTCGGGGCCACATACATGGTTTTTCTCTTTGAAATGATTTGGAGATGGTGAATAACCATTTTGCAGATGATTCACTCCTTTTTGTGTGCACAAATCAGGGTGCAGTTGATGAAACTAGGGATTGTTTGGATTTTTTTGTGTGGCCTCTAGGGTGGTCGTTAGTGATCAGTGATCACAAAAATCACAATTGATTGATGGTTTGGAGGACCCATCTAACTAGAGTTCTCCAACTTGGTCTTTTGTCCACCCAGTTGTTATTGTGTGATATCCTGGCATCCCCTTTGGAGTGGGGCTGTCTCCAATTACCATGTCGGATTGGTATCTCCAACACTTGCAGCATAAGCTTCTCTTCTGGCGGAATAAGGTCCTCTCATTTGTTGGGAAATTGACGGTTGTGAAAAGGATCCTTTAGGGCTCTCAAATTTATTATGTTTCATGTCGGTTGCCCAACAGGGCTCAGTTTTGACAACTAGAGAAAATGTTGTGATCGTATTTGTGGTCCACATTTGGTGGGACACAAGGCCTTCCAATGGTGCTATGGGATGTCTGTGTCAAGCCCACCAATGAGGGAGGTCTTGGTTAGATAGATGCATGGACTTGAGGGAGCATTCTTGCAGCCAAATGAGTGGTTTGTTGTTTGGAGGGGTCTTCTCTGTGGCAGGTTTTGTTGAGACACATATTGCTCACAAGTCATCATCTTGGCAGGGTTCAAGGGAACTTTGATCTATGTGATATTATTTTAATGCCCCAACAGTTTCAGATAGCAAGCATTTTTATCTTTCGGAGTCTTTGGTCAACTTGGAGGAAAGTAGCAGGGTCGGTTCAGTGGCAAATGGCTGGCAATTGTGCCAAGTGGGATCTGGCCAGACGATCTATTTGAAGTTGGAAGATTCAAGATCCCTGAATTGCTGATCTGCACTTTCAGGCATGGCGGTTAAGCAACAAGGATATCTTTCTTTGGAGAGATTTTATGGGATGCAGATGCATGCACTTGGAAGGACCAGTGAACGTTTAGTTACTGTCTGTGTTTTGGGCACACATTGTTTCTGTACAACTCATGGAAGTTGTACTCCATTCTGCATCAGCACCATGAGCTTAGCCCTGTCTTAGTCCTGTCCTTATTGCACAAATGAGTATCCTCTGATGCAAAGGGCCAATGGATTCGAAGGTTGCACAGTGTTTGCTTGATGTGGGTGTCTTACAAGCTCTGTGCGTAGACATGGCTAGTTATCTATCAGGGCCTTCCTTCCAAGCCTCAGCTGTCGAAAAGAGACCTCTTTGATGGTATTTTCCTTACCTGCTGCAGTTCTGAAACGGTGAAGCGTATGATGTGGGACTGTTTGTTTGCTAGAAGTTGTTGAGATCATGTGCAGTCACAACATGTGGCTATTCTTTAGGGGAGAATGCATGGCGAGCAGCCTTGTTTGGTGACTTCAGATCTTTAGTTCATTTTTCTCTTAGTGGCACTTGGCACTGAGGATCTTTGCTTTGTTTGTCCTCTGGAAACTTCAGTGCAAATGTGTTTTTGAGGATGAGGTTAGCTCTTTGTCTGCCTTTTGTCATATGTGACCAGATGAGGTGCACATGCAACTTTTGGCAAAAGGCTTTTCACTTATCAAAGATGCCAAATTGTTAGAACCGGCTGTCTATTTGGATTTTATTTATGTCCTAGCAGCATTGAGGAAGAGGATACAAGTGCCATTGTATATACCCTTCCTCCGTTTTTTTTCTTTGATGTAAATATATTTATTTGAATATAAGAAGTTTTTATTCAAAATAAAAAATAAAAAATAACTCAACTGGCCAGTACAGTATAAATTACACTTTTTTCGTGAAACATTTTTTCGCTGTTTTGTGCTTTTAGAGGGAGGGATTTCTGTTGCGGAAAAATTTGGACAGTGTATGAAGGCCTAAACAAAGCTGTTTCAAAGATTTTATACAATTTGTAGTCCAAATAATCACTAGGAATAAAACAGTCCAAAATTTCAGACCATGACTTCGTTGGGGCTGCGTCTTTTTAGCAAGGGAAGCAAATTGGGACACAGATACAATATCAAAGGAGCTAGCCTGCTAGGAGATGCAAGCTTGGTGGTTTTTGAAGGATCTTCACCTTTTTCTTTGCTGGTGTTTTTCTAAAATGCCAGAAACAGTTGAGGCATTTTGTCATTTTTCAAATTTCTCAAATTGTTTAAAACTCAGATTTCATATCCCTGAAAGATTGCAAAATAGTGAATGTTTTATGTATTCATCAATAAGGTGACATATTTCTGAGATTTGCAGAGTTGTTGACTTGACACTCCATTTCAGATTTTCCCAGTCCGAGTCATGTGACTTTGGGTGAAATAGAACTAGAAAATACAAAAAACAAAGCAAGATTCCCCATAGGAAAGTTTGTCAGACAATGGTCAGCAAATAATATTGAAAGAGAGGCTATGGAAAGAAATGGTACCATGCATTGACCTAGCAAGCAAAGTGAGAAAAAAGATATTCTGGTTTGTTAAGATTTATTCCTTGAGCTTTGAAGAACAGTCCTACAATGGGCCACTTAATCACCTTTGAAGATCAGGAAAACAAATAAAAGGATGTTACTGCAAATTTTTAGTTCCGGTGATTTATATTTATCCATTCCTTCCACAGGTCAACTAAATGCAAACAAGACTGGATTTGTGGATCCCAGATGCTTGCTTCTAGTTCTATCCTGCACATTTAGAGGTGCCATGTGTGGTCTTCAAAGCTTAGGTACAACAAGTCAACGAAGACATGACTGTATATTCATAATGGAACATATACTTTACACATGTTAACTAAATAGTAAAATATAATCACCTCAGAAACAAGTTTAAATGCAGTCTCTGCTTTTGGATGTTTGTTTTTGTCTGGATGAAGTAACAATGCTGCAAAACAACATCAAATTCACAACAATTAAACTATTCCATATTTGCTTTACAAATTGCATATGAATAATAAAGCTGATACAACATGACATGACAATGAACAATAGGATATTATAACATTGAGGCATACCAAGTTGACGGTATCTTTTTCGCACCACATCGATTTCAGCATTCTCTTCTACCTATTGTTAAAAATGTTTGTTAGAGTATTATCTTCAAATAATAACAAAAAATCATTTTAACAAAGCATAATAACACAACTATTGCAAACATAAACAAAGCTCAGAAATCAGCCATATATAGCTGCAAGATTCAGCAGGATGTCAACCTTGAACAATAGTCTTAAGCTTTCATCCAGCCTCAATGTAACTTGACTGTTAAAAGTTACATAAATTGTATGCATGACAAAAGTTACTCGGTTCTATAATGAAGAATTTTAGCATCCTTCATAATTTTACTCATTTTTTTTGTTGGATGTCCAAATTCTGACTATCGAAAATTACCCATGAAATAAATTTAGTAATACTATATTTAGGAACCACATTCCCATGTCATGTAGAGACACTACTCATTTGCTGCACACAACTTGAGTAAGGAAAACTGCCAAACTACTTGCCTTGTTACTTGAGGATTGCGTTGACCCAAATGATTTGTGGACTGAGAACAGTGTAATTAGGCTCGGTCCAATCTGACAGATCACCTTGCATTAGGATAAAAGGGTTTCCACGTGACATGTACCCATTCCTTCTGATGGAATGGGTTTAATATAGGAGTTGGAAAATTTCGAAATTGGAATTGCCAACTAACTGCCAAAGTTGTATTGTCATTAAATCATGTCACCATGCATAATTTTATGAACAAACTAATCTAATCTAACAACCCTCTCATTGATCAATAGTGAGCATCTGGAGGTAGCAGAGATGCAGTGAAGAAATTTGGTTGAAGCAATCTTGGAGCTGATTTGGCATGATTGTTGACGGTGGATTTGATCTGTTCTCAAAATGGTAGTGGAAACTCAGCCTACAGAATTTGATGATGATGACTTGGGGTGGATAGGCTTGACTGATAATCCACTAGTAGCAGCAAGCACTAATACCCATGTCCCTATAGGATGTGAGCCAGAGGGTGATCCCTATAGGATGTGAGCCAGAGGGTGATCCTAATTTGATTTGCCATTAAATCATGTCACCATGCATAATTTTATGAACAAACTAATCTAATTTAACAACCCTCTCATTGATCAATAGTGAGCATCTGGAGGTAGCAGAGATGCAGTGACGAAATTTGGTTGAAGCAATCTTGGAGCTGATTTGGCATGATTGTTGACGGTGGATTTGATCTGTTCTCAAAATGGGTAGTGGAAACTCAGCCTACAGAATTTGATGATGATGACTTGGGGTGGATAGGCTTGACTGATAATCCACTAGTAGCAGCAAGCACTAATACCCATGTCCCTATAGGATGTGAGCCAGAGGGTGAT
This sequence comes from Pseudotsuga menziesii, assembly GCA_001517045.1. NCBI lineage: Eukaryota > Viridiplantae > Streptophyta > Pinopsida > Pinales > Pinaceae > Pseudotsuga > Pseudotsuga menziesii. The sequence goes on from LPNX010287377.1 coordinate 640,477, forward strand.
CCTAATTTGATCATGATAATGGAGATGAGGACGAAATTTCCAGTAGTGGAAATGAGTTTGACCATTGATCATTATGATATCTAATTATTGGTTGTAGCCTGTAGCATGATATATTTTGGAATCTAAAAAGTCATTTAGAGCTTCAATGTTAACGCATTTTGTTTCAAATATCTATTGCACCTTGTCATTTTGTTTTTCATCCTTAAACTTTGCATATTTGATGCCTAATGGTTTGTTTATATATATATATGAATTTTTAGTAAATTGGTTCATCAGCCAGTTCCAATTTGGTCCCTGTTGAACCCTCCACTAGTTCCAGCACTTAAAAGTTGGAACTTTGCTATCAATACATTTGGATATACACATCCTCTTGCCACCAAGGTAGAAGAAAATTATAAGGCTAAAAATGATAAACGTTATTAGTGAAGCATCCCAGCGATAGAAGCCTATTGATCGCAAGCAACTAGATTTTATTGCATAGCTGGTCTCTATAACCTTTGCAACCACAACAACAACAACAGAATGGCAGGACACTACAACAAAATCACCACAATTGCATCAACAACAACGTGTGCTGTAATAGCAGCAGGCTCCTTTTGTGGATCGACAAGCACACAACTACACAACCATTAGTGCAATGCTTCACTAATGAGTGTTAAGACTTTAAAATTTTAGTTGTGCAAACCACTAAATATAACCTACAAGCCCTTGCCGTTACTGACGTAGAGCCTCCTACATGATTTAATGTTATCACATAGTCCATAAACACCCTTGCAAAAATTCAAGCCACAAATGCCATTGGAAATGATCAAATTATGAAGGAATGAGAATGTGTGTTTCACACCTAGTAATGGGTCAATGGGAAACCCTTGGATGTTATCATTGTTACTAGAAATCAGGACAACATGATCATAATAGAGATGACGAACTATCTTCACTTGGCATCCACTACTCATCTCACTTGGATGATTATAGCAGGGAAAGTAATCTAACGTCACTGAACAAAGTATTTCCAGTACTAGATCAATCCCATGAGGTATGAAGTAACTTGTGACATGGCACCCCTCAACATCTACGATGTCCTACTTGGTTGTCCCTAAATCTCCAATAGAGTCTATGAATCTAATACCTTGAGTTGGATTCTTGGAGTTAATAATCTTATGTACAATATCCTAGAAATCCTTCCAAAGAAAAGTGTTACTCTTGTATTTTCCAAGTAGTGATGGAAGCTTATTTCACATTTCCAAAGGTTCATTCTTCTCATGATAAAACTAGAGCTTAGGAGAAGAAAATTGTCACTCTTGCATAAGATCCTCAATCAACATATCTTCCCAACAGAAACATCTTGAAATCCTTTTACTGTGTGGGATGAAGATATCTTTGAGGAACCCAAAGGCATCCCTGCACATTATTTTACACTTGTTGGAGATGATCCACTCATCTTAGTACTTTATGTGGATGATTTGTTCCTTACAGTGTTAGAGAAGCTCATTGAGATGTGCAAGATAAATCTAGCTTCAGAGTTAAAGCTGAAGAACATCGGCATGATGCACTACTTTTTAGGATTGGAGGTGTGGCAGGGTACAGTGAGGTTTCCCTGGGACAAGGAAAATATGTAGTTGATATTTTGAGGAGATTTGAGATGGAGGATTGCAAGCCTATGTCTACACCGATGATCACCAATTTAAAGAAGTTGGATGCTTCTAAGTCAGAGTTGGTGGATCCTACATTGTACAAGCAACTGAATATGCTTGCACAACTCTAGGACAAATATATGAAGTTTGTTGATGTATGTGGTCAACACTAGGACAAATATATGCTTTGCTGTGAATACCCTGAGCCAGTTTATGGTTGAGCTGAGTGTTAGAATTTTATGCTTTAACAATGGTTATATTAGATCTTCAAACAATTTATACTATAACACAATAACCATATGCAATAGGATCACTAAAAGAAAGACAAGTACAGCAAAACAAAAGCACACAAAGATTTCTCCTCTGGGAAGCCCTAATAGGGAAGAAAACCCCACAAACTTCTTCAGTATAGATTTGTCACTAAGTGCAATGTCTTCTAGTACAATCCAAGAGCCAAATGCTCTTCCACACAAAGATCCCGAGAAAAATACAAGATAGAAAACCCAAGAATAAGATGTCTTCTCCAAGCAGCTACTCTTCTTCCAAGCGAACTTGTTCTGGTTCTCTCACTAGCAAACTTGTTTTAGTGAGTGATGTGTCCAAATGAGGGGAGCGCCTCCCCTATTTATACTTGTTTTCCAAGTGACTTTTCCTTATGAGGTCGACTTGTTAATCAACGTTATCAAAACTGGACTGGTCATCAAACCGGCAGAGCCCAAAAATTGAACCGGACCAGAACCGGGAAAAAAAACCGGTAGACTAAAAAATACATAAAATATTCATATTTTGCAAAAAAACATATATATTCATGTGCATACATATGAATCCAAACCATTAATACGCAAATATGCAAAGTTTCATATATATATATATATAGCAAGTACAAGTGCAAATAAACCAAAATAGCATCGAGTGCAATACATCATTGAAGTTTTGAACCAAAATACATCAACAAAGGGGCTTAAGGTTAGGTTAGATGCTTTAGAGTAGGGATTTTTATGTGTTTAAAAAAAAAATTGAATTCAATGGGTCCCTAGACACTACCATACAGTACTGTACGGACCGAACCAGTTCCGTATGGAACCGGCCGGTTCGGGGGTTTTAGGCCGGTTTCGTATGGTTCACTGGCAATTCGAGCTCATTTTCCAGCTCAAGCGGTTTGGGCCCCAAACCAGAACGGTAAAGCCTGTAAACCGATCGGACCGACCGGTTTTGCCTGAACCGGATCAGTTCTAATAACATTGTTCCTAATATGACAGGGACGACTTCACATTGGTATAATATGATATGCTCTTTCTAGATTTTTCTAGGCCAACCCAACTGATAAGGTTTACATTGATTCTTTCAAGGTTCATTACATGATTAATTACAATAGTAATATCCCGAAAGAGAGTACAATAACAATATAACAATGACACATCAATAATACAAGAAGAATATATTCCAAAGTTACACAATCTTCAACACTCCCTCTTAACAAGGAAGGTATTCTTCTAGCATGATCATCATCATCACAACTGCTACAACTCTGTAATCAGACAATTGACTACTGACATTTCTCGAATCTTTACATCATAAGAAGTTCTCTATGAGCAAACCATCAAGTGGGTACAACCCAAGAGCACAAATTACGTCACTAGGTGACTACCTACGTTATGACACTATCATCTCGTGAGTGAGGCCTAGGAGCACAAAATACATCACCAAGTGACTACCTGCCATCACGTCACATCCAGATCATCTCGTGAGTGTATCCTAGGAGCACAAATTACGTCACCAAGTGACTACCACTACCACGTCACATCATGTGAAGAACAACCCAAGTCCGCAACCCACGTCTTCGCACATCATGGAAACATAGCACTCGTGAGTGTAGCCTAGGAATATACATTACGTCACTACATGATTACCCGCTACCACGTCACCTCATGTGGAGAACAACCTAGGTCCACAACCTGCGTCTTCGCACATACGTGTATGCATGCCATAGCACCAACAGTCAGGATAGGTTAATTACGTAACCAATGTGACTACCTATTACATCCTCGTGGGTGTAGTCCAGGAGCACAAATTACATCACCGAAGTGACTACCCACTACAACATCACCTCAAGTGGAGACTTCCCAAGAGCATAAATTACGTCACTAGGTGACTACCTGCGTCTCACACGTGCTATGGCACTCACTATTCCCTCTTTCGAGGAACATCGATTTGGACAACTCCAAGCTTGTTCCTGAAGTATTCAAACTTCACTTTTGACAGAGACTTGGTCAACACATCGACTATTTGCTCATCTGTCGTCACATATTGGAGCCTCACTGCTCCTCTCTACACCATATCCCTGATATAGTGGTACTGGTACCTAATCTCGATATGCTTCGACTTGTCATGAAACATTGGGTTCTCAGACAACTTCACACAACTCTGGTTGTCGCAGAAGATACAAGTCACCTCTAACTTGAGATCAAACAATCCTGCAAGTTTCTTTAGATGCCACACTGCCTTGCAGCTAGCTGAACAAGATGCAATGTAGTCTACCTCGGTTGTACTTAGTGCCACACTCGTTTGCTTCCTACTAAACTAGGAAATCATGCCAGACCCCAAACTGAAGCAACATCCCAAAGTGCTCTTCCTATTTGTGACACTACTAGCCCAATCTGAGTCAACATAGCCTTGTAGGCTAATCCTTTGATTTGTCGCATATCTGAGCCCATAATCAATTGTACCCTTCAGGTACCTCAACACAAGCTTTGCCACAATCAAGTGAACACGTCTCGACTCTACCATGTACTGACTTAATGTGTTCATTGCAAAGCATATATTTTCCCTCGCGTTTGTCAAGTACATCAACAAACCAATCATCTGTCTGTATATCATGGCATCAACTGTATCTGAAGTAGTATCGCAGAGCAACTTCAAGTTCGATGCCATCTGTGTAGCCATGTCCTTGCAATCCATCATCCCAAATCTCTTCAGTATCTCTACTGCATATTTTCCTTGACTATGGAAAATATCATATGGATTTTGCCACACCTCAAGACCTAAGAAATAGTGCATCATACATAGGTCTTTCATCTTGAACTCTGCAGTAAGCTTCTTCTTTGTTTCTGCAATGAGCTTCTCGTCACCTGTCAGGAACATGTCATCTACATAAAATTGTAGTATTACTAGTTTCAATCCTCAACCTTGAAGTAATGGTTAGAATTCGCTTTACTCTTGGTAAATCCCACGCTCATTAGAAATCCATCTATCCTGTCGTACCATGTTCTGGGTGCCTGTTTCAAAACGTCTTAGGATTTCTTCAATTTGCACACATGTGTCTTCCTGTCATGTGTCTCAAATCCTAGTGGTTGCTCCACATACACTTCCTCTTCTACTACACCATTTAGGAAGGATATCTTCACGTCCATCTGGTGTACCTTCCACTTCATCACTGCAACTCTCACAAGTATAGCTCTAATTGAAGTGTATCTAGATACAAGAGAAAATGTCTCCTCATAATCTAAGCCTTCTTTCTGAGAGAAGCCACGAGCCACAAATCTTGTCTTGTATTTCTCGACACTGTCGTCTGTTGCATGTTTTATCTTGTAGATCCATTTGGAAGACACTACAGACTTCTATTCTAGTCTTAGAACCACATCCAAAACATCATTCTTCATGATTGAATGGTACTCTTCAATCATAACATCCTTCCAATCTATCTTCTCAACTGCTTCTTTGTAGGTGGAAGGCTTTGCATCAATGATATCACATAACAGTGCTACATAGCTAGAGTATGGTCAAGGTCTCTTACTTTCTATGGAAGTCCCGTTTGGAGCACCATACTTCTTTGCATCTTGAATGATCTCTCGTTCCCAAGCTGGTCTTCTCTTGTGAGTGTTCATGTTCTTCTGGAATCATCTCTTCCATAACTGTATCTCTATCTTTGGGAGCTTCAGGTTCTTCACGTACTTCATCGGAGTGAATCTGCCTTGATCTACTGAAAGTTGTATCTTCATTGAAGGTAACATCTTTGCTAGTCTCGATCTTCTTGAAGCTCGGTATATAAACTCTGTATGCCTTTGATGCATCATTGTATCCGACAAAGATGCCTTTCTTTCCTAAAGGATCCAACTTTGTTCTCTTCTCTTTGGGAATATGTATGCATACTGGGCAACCAAATATTCTGAGATGGTTGACTTCTATTTTCTCTCCTGTGAACATCTCTTCTGGTGTCTTGTTCTATAGTACACGATGTGGTGTTCTATTCTGTACATAGACTGTTGTTCTTGCTGCTTCGACCAATAAGTGCATCGAAAGATCTTGATCATGGATCATGGCTTTCATTGGTTCCATTATTGTCCTGTTCTTTCTTATTGCAACACCATTTTGTTGTGGATTGTAAGGAGTGCTCTTCTCCCTCTTAATCCCTAATTCTTTACATAAAGTTTTGAAACTTTTTGAAGTAAACTCACCACCATTATTTGATCTTAAAGTCTTTATTTTCTTTTTAGTATGATACTCTACAAGAGCTTTAAATTCTTTGAATTTACTAAACACTTCATCTTTTGTTTTCAAAAAGTAAATCCAAGTTTTGCGGGAATAATCATCCATAAAAGAAACATAATATGAATACCTGCTTAGTGAGTTGGATGACATGGGTCTGCATACATCTGAGTGTACAATCTTCAAGATCTCCTTTGCTTTGTTGTCACTGCTTGGAATGGTTTCTTCACATTCTTCCCTTGTGCACATCCTTTGCACATGCCTTCATGTTTTGTTTGGATCTCAGGCAAACGCATCACCACTTTGCTTATGATTGATAAGGCCTTGTAATGTATATGTGCAAGCCTTTTGTTCCATAGTTAACATGGTTCCATTGTGTCATGAACCAACGCTAGTTCTGGTTGGCCTTTCAATTTGTACAAGCCTCCCTCTTGCTCTCCAATTACTATTGCATCATCAAATTTTTTACCTCTTTGCCACATGAGTACTTGGCCATCAACAATTGCAACTCAGAATCCCTTCACATCTAGGCTTGATATGGAAAGGAGATTCTTCTTCAATCCTGGAACATAGAGAACATCTTTCATCTTGATAGGTTTTCTTGAGTTTAGCTTGTAGGATGCCTCTCCTACACCTTTAATGGGATATCGGTAATCATCTCCAAGTTTCACCATGTGAGGTGAGTCCTCTTCTGTTAAGTGGGTTAAAGAGTGCTTGAAACTTGTCATATGCTTGGAAGTACCACTATCAACAAGCCAAACATTGCTTCCATGAGTAACAGTACCTGTGAATATTGAAATCAAGACATACTCTTCATCACTAAAGGAATCTTCTCTAGCTCTCTTCTAAACTAGTTCATTGTCTTTTGTAGCGTGAACATGATACCGCTTCTTCTTTCCTTTCTTTGCATGGCCTTTGTTTTTGGGGCAAATCCCTTGCAAGATGCCCCTTCTCATCACAAGAGTAACATCTGAAATTTGAACAGTCCTTCTGAGGTTTGCGATTCTTTTGGAATCTTCTAGGCTTCTTGTCAAGGTGTTCTTCTTTCTTGTTCTTTCCTTTCTTGGCATGAGCTGTTAGGGCTTGATTGTCATCTTCACCCATCTTCTCTTCTCTGGCTTCAATTCTGGCTTCCTCTTGTGTACAATCCTCCCATAGTCTACTGAATTTGGTGAGCTTCTTTCTAGAACAAATTCCTTGAATGAATGATTCCCATGATCTCGAGAGACCATTCAACGTAGTCATCACCACTTCTACTTCAACATTGTCTCTAATAGCTTCTAGTTGTTCTTTCATCTAGGAGACCCTTGTGAAATAGGATTGTATACTTTCTGAGTTCTACATCTTCACACCCTTGAGTTGAGTTCTCAAGGTCATCTTCCTATTATTGTTATTTCCTTCATACAAGATGGTCAATGCATCAAACATCTCCTTGGGAGTGTTCAAGGAGGAAATACGTGGGATCAAGTGATCCTTGATGGAGTCAGTAATGGTCCTCTTGGCCTTGACCATATTCTTCTTGTGTCTAGCTTTGTCTTCATCTCCCTCTGGCTCTGCAATTTCTTCTTTGACATAGTTTTCCAAGTCATGTTCTTCTAATATGAGAAGCACTCTATACTTCCATGCCCGGAAGTTCTCAGGTCCTTCAAGCTTGTCCTCAAGCTTGGTATTGTTTGTCATCTTGATAAAATGAGAACCTTAAATGGAAATAAAGATAATAGTGCTTACCAATAAGAGTCCTCTAACCGAGTTCTTGCTCCAATGCCTTTTGGAAAACTGCTTCTGGTTGATTCTAGGGTTTGCAGGAGAAACCCTAATTTTCCAACTTTGGAATCTTGCAAATCTGATTTGAGAGAGAGATGTGCCTCCTCAAGGCAAGTTGAGAAATGGTCTTATTCTTTTGGATCTATGGTCAGAACTGCAGAAAATCTGATGCCCTAGTTTTCCCCAACAATAGTGATAGGGCCAAAATTGAAAATTCTCAGATCTGGAATTTTCCTCCACATGAAGATGCACCCTCCTAGGGCGAGTTGATTTGACCTCCTTTTCAAGTTAAACCATGGAGGAAAGTGCATGGAACAAGAAACCCTAGTTTCCAACTTTCGTCAATTACAACTGCACAATGACTTCTTTCAGGATGGCTCTGATACCATGTTAGAATTTTATGCTTTAACAATGGTTATATTAGATATTCAAACAATTTGTACTATAACACAATAATCATATGCAATAGGATCACTAAAAGAAAGACAAGTACAACAAAACAAAAGCACACAAAGATTTCTCCTCTCAGAAACCCTAATAGGGAAGAAAACCCAAAAAAATTCTTCAGTATAGATTTGTTAGTAAGTGCAATGTCTTCTAGTACAATCCAAGAGCTAAATGCTCTTCCACACAAAGATCTTGAGAGAAAGACAAGATAGAAAATCCAAGAATAAGATGTCTTCTCCAAGCAATTACTCTTCTCCCAAGCGAACTTGTTCTTCTTCTTCTCTCACTAGCAAACTTGCTTGAGTGAGTGATGTGTCCAAACGAGGGGAGCACCTCCCCTATTCATACTTGTTTTCCTAGTGACTTTTCCTTATAGCGCCGACTTGCTAATCTGCCAGGGCCAACTTCACATTGGTACAATATAATATGTTCTTTCTAGATTCTTTTGGGCCAACCCAACTCATAGGGTTTACATTGATTCTTTCAAGGTCCTTTACATGATTGATTACAATAATAATATCCCACAAGGGAGTACAATAACAATACAACAATGACACATTGATAATGCAAGAAGAATATCTTCTGAAGTTACACAATCTTCAACATTGAGGAGGGTACACTTGGTTGTAGCGAAGCATGTACTCATGTATCTATGAGTTACGGTGGAGTATGGATTGAGGTATGTTAGGAATGGTGGAGTGTTGTTGCAGGTCTATACAGACTTAGACTGGGCAGGGAGTGTAGTGGGCATGAAAAGCACCTCAAGGTGTTGCTTCAGCTTGGGATCAATAGTGATTTCATGGTTTAGTAAGAAGTAGCCGCCAGTGGCAATTAGTTCAGTAGAGGCCTAGTACATGGAAGAGAGCTTGGCAAGTTGTGAAGCCATTTGGCTTCGTAAGATGCTCACAAGGTTATTTGGTTTGGAGTTGAATCATACGGTGATCTATTGTGATAATCAGAGTTGCATAAACAAGAATCCAGTGTTTCATGGCAGGTCCAAGCATATAAAGATCAGTTATCACTTCATCAAGGATAGAGTTCAGAGTGGAGCTGTGAAGCTTCAGTATATTTCCAATGTTTTAAAACTCGGAATTAGGTGTTGAACTGATCAAGGGTAAACTAAGACTGGAACCAAAGTCGGTAATGAACCAGAGTGGTTCGATTTCAATGGCTTAGATTATTGAAAAATACATAAAATTTTACAATTTTAATGAAAAAAAATATAAAGATTCCAAGCTATGATTCCAAACCATTAGAAACAAAATATGAAAATTATACTCATTTATAACTACATACCATAAAAGGGTGACTATCAAAATGGCATCAAGTGCGATACATATCTGAATCAAAATTGAAAATACATAATCATCAAAGTCATTGCCTATATTGGGACCCTATTCATCAATAGCACCTTATTCACCACTCCTCCAAAGTCTAGCCCTTGCCTCTACCTCAAATCTTGAAGTTGATCCTCCAAGGACATTAGTCAAAACACTACAAGTTTGATGAAACTTCCTAATCCAAGCACTAAAATAAGATAGAAAAAGCTTCCCATGCTTAATAAGTGATTTTGCTTGACTAAAGGGTACACTTTTGTTAAGCTCATGAATCATGACAGAGGAGTTCAATCAACTTCAACAATTAGGCATTAGCACCACCAATATCAAGTTACATAGAGACTCAAGAGTTTGATGTGCTTGATTAAATTCCAATCCCTTACCCTCATACATGATAGAATCCAGGGGAAACGTTGCAATCTTGAAATCCTGAAAACTATTAAGTCTGTTGAATGGGATCTAAAATTCTACTTTTTGCATATGAAGTCTGATGAGGTTGGAACCACTCTCAAACATCCTAAAACATTAATGATAATGTTAAAAATTTAAGTAAAATGATAGAAAATGAAAAATAAGGAGGCTGTCAACCTTTACTTTAAGAATTTAACATTACCATTCAATATCATTGACTTCAATGTCCCTTGTACAAAACTGGTCAAATTTATAAAAAAATCTGTATCTAGCCACTACGCATGCACCCTAGGCAGATATGCCTTAACTTGGCTGAGTCAACGCAAAACTGGCCGGTTTGGTACTGAACCAGTCAAGTCAAGGTCTGACATGGCCAGTTCGATACCAAACTGGCCTCCAAGCTGAGTTTTGTCCTAATTCAAGATCGTCGAGGATTAAACTCTGGTCAACTTGGTCGATTTCAGTTCAAAGTTGACTATTTTTTAAATCTATGATTTCCACAAGGGAGTAGGTTGCAGATATTCTTACCAAGGATTTGATGAAGGGCAAGTTTGTGTTCTTCAAAGATAAGCTGGGAGTGGTGGAGAACTCCTTCCTCGCTAAGAAGGACTGCTGATGATTATAGCTCGAATAGGAGCTTCTACATAAGCTAGGTGTCAAGCATGCAGAAGTTGTCTATTTACTCTTTAGGTACTTGCTTAAATATTGAGTAAGTATCATTTATATCTCTTTTCTATTGATTTTTCTGAGCAACATCAAGAGCCATTCTCTTAGGAGAATGGAGACACATGGTCTGGAACCACGGTGTGGACTCAACCTAGAGTTGAGTGATCATTCTGTTGAATGATGATATCTGGTCCTTGACCGTGATATGGACCCAGCTCTGCCTTGGGGGGACTCAACCTTGTGTTGAGTGACCATTCTGTTGAATGGTAGACATCTAGTCTGGGACCACGATGTGGACCAGTCTAGCACTGGTAAACTCAGTTTAGTTCGGAGTAGCCATTCTTTTGAATGGAGGCACCTGGTCAGTTACTAGGACTTGGTCCGGGGCTGAGGGTCATTCTCCTGGAGAATGGAGGTGCTTGGTCTGTTACCAAGTATTTGACCTAGTGTCAAATTATGCAACCTATGGCTGAGGCACCTGATCTGTTACCAGGAAGGCATTATAAGTCCTAGAGTGGGTCTAGGCATGTGTGACACTCTGGCCCTTGACCAATGGGATTTGCGATCTTCTCCAAGGCTTAGCTGCCCTTGGTTAAGACACCTTAGTACCGGATCTTGGTGTCACATGGATTGTGAGATAAAAGCATTAGTAATTCTCTCTGTTTATGATGATGTACTTTGAGTGGTAATGAAAGACCACGTTGACCACATGTGATGAACACAAGGGCACTTAAAGAAGGCTAAAGCAAAAGTAAAAAATACATGAAGACCCTTAGTACCACTAAGGTGTAAAAAGTGCAAAAAGATCTTTAGTACCACTAAAAGCAAAAGTCAAAATTAGAAAAGAATAAAATATTATTATTTTGAGATTTCTAATTTTGGTCCACTTACGGGTGACTCAAAGGATATAAAAGAAGATCAATCCATTTCATTATTACACACACACTTGCTCTCACAGGTACAGCTGCTCAACCAAATGATCTTATAGTTTTGAAGAAGGGAGTTCTTAATATTGTGCCCTAGCATGGATGAGTCTAGCTAGGGCATCATCATTCATGTGAAGACAAACCCTAAGCTAGGGTTTTATCTGCAAGTTCATCTTCAATTCTTTGGCTAGGATTTCCACCAAACCTTCTTCCTCAGGTCTGAGAAGCAGCAACCTCTCTCGGGCAACCTATCTCCTCTCGCGGGCAGCTACTGATTTTTTGGGCAGCCCTCTCTCTCTCTCCATGGGCTGCCCTCTTCTTCTCTCGGGCAACACTTTTAGGGATCGACCCTTCTTTTTCTTCCCTCGGGTAGCAACCCGTGAGGGTTTGGCTGCTAGCCAACCCTCAGGCAGCATACCCGTGAGGATTTGGCTAACTGCCAACCCTTAGGCAACAGACCTATGAGGGTTTGGAGGCTAGCCAACCCTCAGGCAGCATACCCGTGAGGGTTTGGCTCATGACCAAGCCTCGGGCAGCAGACCCGTGAGGGTTTGGCTGCTAGCCAACCCTCGGGAAGCCTCCGGGGTAACCCGTGAGGGTTGCAGGCTGCTAGCAGTCTACTGTAGCAGCTGCTAGTAGGCCCTTAGGGCCTTCGACTGTCAGCAGACAGAACCGGAGAGCCACGAGCAACCACACATCTACCCAGCTAATTTCAGGTAGAAGAAAAACGGGCAGCGGGCAGCAAAAAACACGTAGTCAGGCAGAAACAGGAAACAAGGCAGGGAAGCCATATGGTCAGGCATACTAACAGGTACAGCCGAACATGTACAGACAGGGAAGATTCGGGCAGGTGACAGTTCTTCGGGAAGCCTGCAAATTGTTGGGCAGGAGAGAGAATTAGGGCTACAAGCCCTAATTGGGCATTTTTGGTGAAATTGGAAATTTGATCTTTTGTAATTGTGGTTTAACCCTATTGGGGTTTGTGGAACTTTTGAAGAATTTCAATCATCTCATTTACGAGATGAATTACTAATGCTTTTGGGGTTTTTGTCCTTTAAAGGTTTCCCTAGTGAAAAACTCTTGTGTACTGTGTGTTGATGTGTTGATCTTGTTTTATTGCACTTTTAATTTGTTATCAATTAGTCTGCAATTTTTTTAAGTATTCATGCTAATGCTAAAATTCAACATGGTATCAAAGCTTAGCATGTGAAGACATAGTAAAGGGACATTGTTGTTATCTTCCTAGACCTTGGGATAAGTTTTGCAGACTTAACATTTGACTAAGTGGCAGAGATGGTTGTCAATATCTTCAGACCGGAAGAGAAGCTACAAGGTTCAGCCAACTACAACTCCAGGAAGGCGAGGTTGACAACTATTCTAGAAGAGAATGACTTGGATGACATTGTGTTTAATGTCAGTGAAGAGCCACCATCTAATGATGGCAGACTTGCTTACAAGAAGAAGCAGGCCAAGGCTAGAAGAATCATTTATGATTCAGTCAAAGAGACGGTGATGCCCAACATCACAGCCTTGAAGACTGCTAAAGAATGCTTTGACACTTTGGCCAACTTATATGAGAAGAAGGCTCCCAGTCAGAAGAGGGTCTTGAAGAAAAGGCTACGAACTTTGAAGTTGAACAAGGATGAAGCGGTCGGTTCTTTCTTCACAAAGATTGCACAAGTAAGAGATCAACTTATTGCTATTGGTATTGTTGTTGATGATGATGACCTTGTGCAAACTGTGGTTGATGGTCTCCCAAGCTCTTGGGAAACCTTCATGGCATTTGCCAGTGGACGTGAGAATCAACCAACCTTTGAAAGGCTTTGGCATGATTGCATAGAAGAGGAGGGAAGGACCTCAGCCAAGGTAACCAAGGAAGGTAACCTTGCACTTGCAGCAAAGACAAAGAAGTTCAAGAAGCATTTCCCTCAACAAAAGAAGGGAAAGAAACCTCAAGGTAAGTTCTCTGACGTGTCAAAAGTGGAGTGTTATAATTGCCACAAGTTTGGACATTTTGCCAAGGATTGCAGGCAAGCCAAGAAGAAACCCAAGTGAAGGTTTCAGGCCTTTGTTGCAGAAGCAAAAGACAAAGAAGAAGAACCAAAGAAGAAGAAGAAAACCAAGGCTAACAAAGAAGAAGAACCTAGAAGAGAGTACTACCTAATTTCTGCTCTCACTGGTTCTTTCACAGACTATGCCATTTCTTGGTTGGTGGATAGTGGTGCCTCCAGGCACATGACAGGTAACTGTGGAGCTCTCACCAGTTACAGAAAGAAGAAGTTCACCACACAGGTAGAACTTGGTGATGACTCCACTTATAAGATTGAAGGAGTTGGCCCAACTTCACTTCAACTTGACTTAGGTACGGTTCTTCATATTGATGATGTTCTTTATGTTCCTCGTTTGAAGAAGAATCTTTTATCTATTGTTGGATTAGAGGAAAAGGGCTACAGAGTCCTCTTCATGGACAAGAAAGTCCTTCTATGGGCAAAGGACGAAGATCTAAGCTCAACTGTGCAGATTGGGGTTCGAGAGGGAAACCTTTACAAGGCCTCCAAAGATTCCACTCATGCTTTGGTACATCACACAGTTGACCCATTTGAACTATGGCATAGAGGGTTTGGACACCTTCACTACACAACTCTCCCAGGATTGCAGAAGATGGTCACAGGTATGCCAGAAGTATCTCCAAAACATGATGGAATCTACAAAGGATGTGCTCTAGGTAAAAACACTAAGAAATCCTTTTCCAGAAGCAAGAGTAGATCTAAAGGTATTTTGGATTTGATTCATTCTGACATTTGTGGGCCTATGTCTTGACCCTCTTTAAGTGGGTGTTTATATTATGTCTTGTTCATTGATGATCACTCTCGGAAGTCATGGATTTACTTCCTCAAGGCTAAGAGTAAAACTTTTGACAGGTTCAAAGAGTTTAAGGCACTGATTGAAAATCAGACTGGCAGACACATCCATATCTTGAGATCAAATAACGAAGGTGAGTATGAATCTAATGAATTTGATGATTTTTGCTGAGAAGCAGGAATGAAGAAAGAGTCGACAATACCATACAACCCTCATCAGAATGGTGTTGCAAAAAGGAAGAATAGAACAATCTATGAAGCTGCTAAAGCTATGCTTACCAATCTGGATCTTCCTTTATCTTTGTGGGCAGAAGCTACATGAACTGCTGTGTACATTCAGAAAAGAAGCCCTCATGCTATCTTCGGGGAGAAGACTCTAGCAGTAGTCTTCACCTAGAAGAAACCTGCAGTTGACCACATGAGGATATTTGGCACTCCGGTGTACGTTCATGTTGCCAAAGGAAAAGAGGGGCAAGCTAGAGCCCTCCAGTAAGAAAGGTATATTTGTCGAGTACAGTGATTGCTCGAAGGCTTATCGAGTCTATATACCGGGACAAAGGTACATTGAGGTCAACAGAGATGTGATCTTCCATGAGGAAGCTCTGTTTCGTAAAACACTAGAGCTTTCAACGAAAGATGAAGTTTCTCCACTTGAGTTTCCATATTCAGAAATTAAGAGGGAAAAGAGGAATTTGAAGATCAAATTCCAAATGCCCCTGACACTGAAAGTCCACCAGAAGAGCTGCTTGAAGTTCCTCCTTCCAAAAGGAGACCTGCTTAGTACCGAGAGACGGTACAAGAAGGCGAGAAGCATAAAGCTCCTCCCGGGACTTTCAGAGAAAGCATAAGACCACAAAAGTACTCAGGTCTTATGAGCCAACTTATTAGTGCAGAACTTTCATCATACGAAGAAGCAGCAAGTAAACATGTATGGGTTGATGCCATGATTGAAGAGTACAACTCAATCATGAAGAATGATGTTTGGGAAGTTGTTCCCAGACCAACAGGAAAGTTAGTAGTGACTTCTAGATGGCTTTATAAAATCAAGCATGCCGCAGATGGCAATGTGGAGAAGTATAAAGCTAGATCCGTATCTCGTGGCTTCACTTAGAAAGAAGGCATTGACTATGATGAGACATTTGCTCCTGTTTCCAGGTACACTACCATTAGAACCATCATTTCACTTGCTGCAGTATTCGGATGGAAGTTACATCAGATGGATGTAAAGACAGCCTTCCTCAATGGCAAGATTGAGGAGGAAGTCTATATTGAACAACCTGAAGGCTTTGTGACTCATGGGAAGAAGACCCATGTATGTAAATTGAAGAAAGCCTTGCATGGACTGAAATAGGCTCCAAGAGTCTGGTATGCCAGGATGGATGGATTTCTCCACAGCTTGGGGTTCTCCAAAAGTACAACTGATTCTAACTTGTACTTTAAGGTTGTTCATAATCATGTCTTGATACTTGTTCTATATGTAGATGACTTGTTTCTTACGGGTGATGAACAATTGATAGAATAGTGTAAGAGGGAGCTTACCTCTGAATTCGAGATGAAAGATCTCGGATTGATGCATTACTTCCTTGGCTTAGAGGTCTGGCAAAAGCCAGGTGAGATCTTCCTGACACAAGGAAAGTATACAGTGGATATCTTGCAGAGATTTGGGATGCAGGACTGCAAGTCCATGAGTGTACCCATGACTACCAACTTGACAAAATTGCGGGACACGACCACTAGTTCACAGAGTGTGGACTCTACTCTGTACAGACAGCTTATTGGATCCTTAATGTATCTCGTGCATACGAGACCAGACATCTGTTACACAATGAATGCACTGAGTTAGTTCATGTCCGATCCAAAGCACATACACTTGGTAGCTTCCAAACATGTACTCAGATATGTGCGAGGTACTATCACTTATGGGCTCAAGACTCAAGTATACTTCCAGCAGTGGAGTATTGTTATCTGGATATACATATTCAGATTGGGTTGGCAGTGCAGTTGACCGAAAAAGTATCTCTGGTTATTGCTTCAGTATGGGATCAGCAATGATCTCTTGGTCCAGGAGGAAGCAGGGTTCCATAAGAGTACAGCTAAGGCAAAGTATATTGCTGCAAATGATGCCTACAAGGAAGCAGTTTGGCTCAGAAAACTTGTATCTGATCTTTTCGGGTGATAGCTTGACTCATTGATCATCCATTGCGATAATAAGAGTTGCATAAAGCTTTCAGAGAACCCAGTGTTTCATGATAGATCGAAACACATTGAAATGTGGTATCATTTCATCAGAGACCTAGTGCAGAGAGGTGCTCTAAAGTTGCAGTACATTCGTACAGATGAACGGATCGCAGATATCTAGACCAAGCCTCTGACAGCATCAAAGTTCGTGTACTTCCATGACAAGCTTGGTATGGCAGAGAATGCCTCTCTCGCTGAGAGGGAGTGTTGATTTTTCTGAGCATCGAGAGCCATTCTCTTAGGAGAATGGGGACACCTGGTCCAAGACCACGGTGTGGACTCAACCTAGATTTGAGTGATCATTCTGTTGAATGATGATATCTGGTCCTTGACCATGATATGGACCTAGCTCTGCCTTGGGGGGACTCAACCTTGTGTTGAGTGACCATTCTATTGAATGGTAGACATCTGGTCTGGGACCATGATGTGGACCAGTCTAGTACTGGTAGACTCAACTTAGTTCTGAGTAGCCATCCTTTTGAATGGAGGCACCTAATCAAATACCAAGACTCAGCCCGGGGCTGAGAGCCATTCTCCTGGAGAATGGAGGCACTTGGTCTATTACCAAGTATTTGACCTAGTGTCAAATTATGCAGCCTATGGCTGAGGCACCTGGTCTGTTACCAGGAAGGCACTATAAGCCCTAGACTGGGTCTAGGCATGTGTGACACTCTGATCCTTGATCAATGGGCTTTGCGATCTCCTCCAAGGCTTAGCTACCCTTGGTTAAGACACCTTAGTACCAGATCTTGGTGTCACATAGAGTGTGAGATAAAAGCATTAGTAATTCTCTCTGTTTATGATGATGTACTTTGAGTGGTAATAAAAGACCACATTGACCACATGTGATGACCACAGGGGCACTTAAAGAAGGCTAAAGCAAAATTCAAAAATACATGAAGACCCTTAATACCACTAAGGTGTAAAAGTGAAAGTGTAAAAAGACCTTTAGTACCACTAAAGGCAAAAGTCAAAATTAGAAAAGAATAAAATATTATTATTTTGAGATTTCTAATTTTGGTCCACTTACAGGTGACTCAAAGGATATAAAAGAAGATCAATCCATTTCATTATTACACACACTTGCTCTCACAGGTACAGCTGCTTAATCAAATGATCTTACAGTTTTGAAGAAGGAAGTTCTTATGATTGTGCCCTAGCATGGATGAGTCTAGCTAGGGCATCATCATTCATGTGAAGACAAACCCTAAGCTAGGATTTTATCTGCAAGTTTCTCTTCAGTTCTTTGGCTAGGGTTTCCACCAAACCTTCTTCTTAGATTCGGGCAGCAACAACCTCTCTTGGGCAGCCTATCTCCTCTCACGGGCGGCTACTGATTTTTTGGGCAACCCTCTCTCTCTCCACGAGCTGCCCTCATCTTCTCTCGAGAAACACCTTTAGGGCTCAACCCTTCTTGTTTTTCCCTCGGGAAGCAACCAGTGAGGGTTTGGCTGCTAGCCAACCCTCGGGAAGCATACCCGTGAGGGTTTGGCTCACGTCCAACCCTCGGGCAACAGACCGGTGAGGGTTTGGCTGCTTGCCAACCCTCGAGCAGCCTCCGGGGTAACCCGTGAGGGCTGCGAGCTACTAGCAGTTTGCTGCAGTAGTTGCTAGCAGGCCCTTAAGGCCTCTGGCTATTAGCTGACAGACCAGGAGAGCCATGGGCAGCCACAGATCTACCTAGCAGATCCCGAGCAGAAGAAAAATGGGCAGCAGGAAGTAGTGGTCAACAGCAGGCAGTAGAAAATAGGCAGCCAGGCAAAAACAGGAAACAGGGCAGGGCAGCCGTACAGTCGGATAGACCGGTAGGTATGGTCGGGAAGGTACAAACAAGGCAGATTCAGGCAGCTGACAATTTTTCGGGCAGCGTGCAAATTGTTGGGCAGGAGAGAGAATTAGGGCAACAAGCCCTAATTGGGCATTTTTGGTGAAATTGGAAATCTGATCTTCTGTAATTGTGGTTTAACCCTGTTGGGGTTTGTGGAACTTTTTGAAGAATTTCAGTCATCTCATTTACGAGATGAATTACTAATGCTTTTGGAGTTTTTGTCCTTTAAAGGTTTCCCCAGTGAAAAACTCGTGTACTGTGTTGATGTATTGATGTTGTTTTACTGCACTTGTCATTTGTTATCAATTAGTCTGCAAATTTTTTTAAGTATTCATGCTAATGCTAAAACTCAACATTTTCTAAGTTGAACTTAGGGCAAGCACATTATTAACTTAATGTTGGCTAATGACTAAAAAGTGAACTTAAGATTAAGTCACAACCTTTGACATTAAGTGAAGCTCAAGATCTAATCTCGGTCATCCATCACTTTGGAGGTTGTAGGTTAAGGTTTTGGTCATTGAGATGCTATTGAAGAAATCCTAAGGAAAGGAGAAAGACATAGAAGATCATAAGAACATTTCAGAGAGAGATTTTATGAAGAAAAGAAGGAGAGACTCAATCGCTGAAGAGAAGAGAGCAAAGATTTTGCAGGGAGAGAAAATCTGGCGCTGGAGAGAGAGAGGCCGATCTCAAAGAGGATCAATACATATGTTGACGTAGAGGGCCAAAAGGTTGACGGAGGGCATCATACAACTGACCATTCGTACGGGTCAAGCAGGGTGATGTAAGCCACACATCTGATGCTGGAGTGATGCAGAGGGCCTAACAGGTGATGTTAGGCTAACACATGGGCACCATACGAGTGACATAGACAAGCGTACAGGATGACATAGGGCCAATTTTCCTTGTGGGTGATTTGTCCAATGTCCCAATTTCCTCTGGGATTGAGTTACAAGTTCCATTATTGTAATTTCTGATTTTCTTTGTGAGCTAATAAAAGAAGAACATTGAATGCTGGTTTTTCCTCTTTGGGGTTTTCAAGGGTAAATAATTGTGTCAAATGTGTGACTGATTTCCTTTTTATTTCCATTGCATTACTGGTTAAAAATATCAAGTATTTTTGTTTATAATTTCTGACTATAAAAATTATCGAGAGCAGAAATCAGAATTTGGTATTGAGTAAAATTTAACATTATCATCTCTACTGAGCCATTATAATAATTGAATTGGATCTGTAGGTAATTTCTCAGTCCCTTTACTATTCCTCACAGATTTTTGTTCATCAATTGCATAGAAGAACATTGAATGCTGGTTTTTCCTCTTTGGGGTTTTCAAGGGTAAATAATTGTGTCAAATGTGTGACTGATTTCCTTTTTATTTCCATTGCATTACTGGTTAAAAATATCAAGTATTTTTGTTTATAATTTCTGACTATAAAAATTATCGAGAGCAGAAATAAGAATTTGGTATTGAGTAAAATTTAACATTATCATCTCTACTGAGCCATTATAATAATTGAATTGGATCTGTAGGTAATTTCTCAGTCCCTTTACTATCCCTCACAGATTTTTGTTCATCAATTGCATCTTAAGTTACCGGATTCATCCCTAGGCCTAATCGCACCCGAATCGGATTCAAATATAGAAATATAGATATTGTTGGGCATAAAATTGGTTATCTGACCTATGTAAGTATCAACAAGATGGCTAACCTCAAACAGTCTCTAATTGATCCAATATTTTTACGTCTAGCCAGAACCATCCCAAATCCATTTGATTTCACTCCCTTTCATTCTAATTAACTTCACAGTGCATTATTACAACACACCTCGACTTAGAAGCAACTCCAAGTCTAGAACTTTGCAATGATGAGGAAATGTCAACCCCTATTTTATTCTGATTCCCGGAGGAGCAATAGGTGCTACATGCATATAGAATAGGCACGTTATCATTCAATGATTCACCTTGTGTTTTGGCTTCCATCTTTCCACAATAAGCCATGGCCCATAGGTGAGCACTAATCGCTTTTCTACTTCTTCCATCAAGTTCTCTAACCAAGCAACAATGGGTTTAGGACTCAACAGCCAACACCCCATACTAGTGTCTTAGTTACAATGTAGTTCCCCAACACCATGCCATCCAAGACTGAGCTGTTAAATAACATATAGCACTGGAGAGACCCTCTATTATATCCATCCCTCTCTTTGATCCCTCTTCTTCATGCCAGGGTTATTCCATCTGCTTCACATAGAGTTCCCTGCAGTTTTCAGCAATAAGATCCGTTTGCCAATTTGCATTAGCTAAATTCTGAAGAAATATGATACAAGTAGTAGCTAACATTGTTGCTAAACTCAAGCAAGTCTACCTAGGCTCATGAGTCTAGCATAACTCAAGCCCAAAACAGGTCGAGCTAGCTCACGACTCACTAGACATATTGACTGAGCTAGTCAATGAGTCTAACTCACCTGAGTCTGCAGTAGGTCACTGAGTCTGGGTGTGTTTACTCGTCAAGTCTAGCTAGCCAACTTGCCACTAATGTCTATAAAACCCAGAAAAGCTTAGAAAACATCATTTTGCATGCAATATTTTCAGAGTTTTGTGGAGGATCCTCTACAACGACTTCTCAACGTACTAAGACCACATTTCACATGCAGCTAGGGAATGCCAAAATCAATCATTCTCTGCAGATCTTTAGCATTTTCTTGCTATGTTCAACTAAAATGTAATCAAGAGAAGCCAAGGCATGCATACAACGATTAATCTCAACTTATTTTCACCAGTATTTTATCTTCAGCTGAAACTTTTGGGCACCATATTTCCGAAGCTAGAGCACCATATTCAGAGCTAGGGCACCATATATCTAGAGCTAGGGAACAAATTTTTCAGATATTTTTCAATTCGATTTACTTGCAAAATGCCAACAGAAGGGGATTTTGCATGGACATACTGCATACTAAGCAAAAGAGGCAAAGTGAACTGCAATTGTTGCAGCAAAGAAATAAATAGGGGAATCAATTAGCTCAAATAACAGCTTTGCCCAAATCCCTGGATGTGATGTAATAACTCATCCACAAGTGACAATTGTTGTCCAACATCAAGCTAATCTAGCCACAGAAGCCATTAAGGAAGCCGAAACAAGAGAAAATTATGTTTGAAATTGGTGTGTCCTCAACTTTGTCAACAGATATGAATCAAAAGAAGAAGCTAAAGGTTCTCCTACTTTTGAGACTCATGCAAGCAGAACAAGAACAGAAGGTGGAAAATATGAATCAAAAGAAGATGCTAAAGGTCTCCTACTTTTGAGACTCATACAAGCGGAACAAGAACAGGAGGTGGAACAAAAGATCTTGTTTGTGTAACTGGTGAGGGCAATATGTTTTCACCCTGTATTAAACCTTGGCCCTAACCTACCTTGGAAACACATATTGGAAGAAAATGTACATGAATGAGCCAAGAAAGCCATTGGGAACTTTTAGTATTATTCAGCCATTCCTTTCATACCCTTATTGGCAGGTGATGATGGATGTTGTTGCCATTGTTGAACCAGGGTAAAAGCCCCTTCCTATGAAGTTTTAAGGACTTTATGCTTTCTGGAATCTGTAGCAGTTCAAGCATAGGTAAGGTTCTGAAAGATATTCTGAATCATGGAAGCTAACTGGTTGAACTATAATGTCAGAAGTTGGACAGACAGACAAGACGAAAGCTTAATCAATTTTCTTGAACCCTGCCCCAAGGGTGCAATGTTCCTAAATTCTGTAGACCCGTCTGACTAGGTCAAAAGTGTTGACCTTTTTTGTGATTTGTTAGTCATTTATTAAAAGAGGTTGGGCTGGAAAATGTTGTGCATGTTGTGATCGATAATGCAGTAAACTACGTGGTTGCTGGAAAACTGTGGATGGAAAGACACGCCACCATATTTTGGACCCTCTGTGCAACCCACTACAGACCTCATGCTAGAGGACACTAGCAAAAAAATTTTGGGTCTGAGAAATTGAGTGGAGCCAAAGTCCCTGCCCAAATACATTTATAATGATACTAAGATGCTTAGTATGATGAGGAAATTAACGAATGACAAGGAGCTTATTCGTCTGCCATCACTAAATTTGCCACAAATTTCATCTTCTTGCAATGTATTTCTTCACAAAATCTAGTTTTAAAGAGGATGCTTGTGTATCTCAAGTGAACAGATCCAATATACGCCAAGACCTCAAAAGGCATTACAGTGAGCCACAAAAGTTTCGAGGATGGTCAATGGTGAGAAACCCACAATGAGTTAGCTTTAAGAGCCCATGAATAGGGCCAAGGAGACCATTAGAGCTACCTATGAAGGCAACGAGGACAAACACATGCCCCTTGGTGACATCATTGACAATAGGTGGAATAATCAGCTCCATAGGCTTTTGCATGCCATTGGGAACTATTTAAACCCAACATTCTTTTACGGTCAAGGATTCCATGTAGATGCAGAGGTGAAGATGGGGTGTGTTGATTGAGCAGCATTTCCATAATGATGCTACACATAGGAAAGTTCCTCAATAGCTTCAAGAATTCAGGTCTGCATCAGGATTGTTTTCCCTTGGCACTATCATCAAAACAAGAAAGGAAATGTTACCAAGTACTACCTTCTATAGAATTCGACTACTGAACCAAGATCTGTAATTTGGCTACGGAGTCACCACGATGTAGAGTCTAGACTCTAAAGAGAAGAATCTAAGATCAAAAAGGTGAAAATGCAGATCTGTATAAGGTATTGAAAATGCTTATTAATCAACTGATCCAATCTCTTCAAAGATGAAGGTTGAAGCAATACAAATACAATGCCTATTCAAGTAAGATTCATGAAAGAAAGCCATGCAATCGCATGTCACGAATCTTGCCTCAAAGGAAAGAAAGGAAAACAGCTAAGTGAAGCTTAATTGTTGCATGTCCATTAAATCGCTAAATCTAGACTGAAGTAAACTAAAGAAAACAGCTAGCTAGTCATGATAGCAAGTGCGTTGTACGCTAGCAAGGTGCATGCATTATGTGTACCAACACCCACCTTAAGCTTAACTTAAGTGATTATCTAGCAATAGAAATGGGTCCCGACAAATGTGTAGCCAAATTAGGTACCCATGTACAAAAGAATCCCCACAAAAAAGAGGTAAGGGATAACCCAGTGGGAAAAATCCCCCAAAGAGGATAGAAGAGGGAAGGCTAGGTAGCCTGCTCAAGATAAGACAAGATAGATAATTTTATTAATGTCCGACTAATGACCACAAAAGTAGGTCAAAGGGACTGTTGAGTACAATGTTGTCAATACAATGCAGGAGAACCGAAAGCTCTCCTATAAAATGCAAGATGCAAAACGTAAAGTGCAATAAGGTAAAGTAGTAGAAAGTGAGATCTACGTTGAGGCATGAAGAAGTTAAGAACCCTCGACCTCGAGCCCAGGTACCTGTTCTCAAGAGAAGAAGCCTTTGCACCCCCATCAGGGATCATAAATGAATGAAATTTCCCTCTATAAATGGTTTGGTGAACATGTTGGCAATTGGCTCCAAAGTTGGATAGTATCTAAGATCAATGATTTTCCCATGAATCATCTCATGAATGAAGTGCATATGAATCTCAATATGCTTGGTTTGTTGTCAATGAACCAAATCTCATGAGATCTGAATGGTACTCTGATTGTCACAAAAATGATAGCTGGATGACAGTACTAAATACCAAACTCAGTGATGTCACGTCTCCTCCCCTCTACTCGCCGAAAGAGAGGACACGACGCTACTGCTGTTGTCTATCAAACCGGGATCTAGCCCCATGAACATAAACGTAATGCATTGAAATAAAACATACATGTACAGATGCATAATACATGAATATATAGCGGAAGCAAACCTCATTCAACACATTCATGTGTTCATAATAATTCTTAAACAATTATAGTTGCAGAAATTAAATACACAAAGAATACTTATCTTGAAAATAAGTTGTCCTGCAGCTAGCTATGTCGTTGCAATGTTCCACCCAACCATAGGCCAACGTGCTCATCAATTTCTCAACACCACTGCCACCCCTGAGTTGGGCATGATTTCCACAAGGAACTAGGGAACAACAAGCTTACACATAGCCAAAACATATCAAAACTTAGCCAAGCCAATCTACAGTTGGGTTTATCAAGGTGCTAAGGCAGTGGAAAGGTAGAATTGCTAAGCTAGTGAGCTCAACCACATAGCTATGGACACCTGCACTAGATCTATCTAGCTTGGCATCCACAATACATACACACCCAACACAAGGAAGAATTCCCTTCACTATTACACAGTCCCTCAGGCCATACCATCCCTTCCAGTGCTCTTTAGGGTGTGCAAAGAAGATTTTCCAGCCCCTCTTGATCTGTCTGCGAGGTTCCTCTCTTCACTAGGTTTATCAAGCCAATTCTGGGCCTCTTCCACTCCTAAGTCTTTCAGACTAAAACAAAGATGCGCACAACAACAAACACAAGTGTTGGGTCTGAGAAAAACGTCATAGGCAACCAATAACGGAATTGCAGATGGGGAAATCAACCCTGGGTGAGCAATTCATTTTCAGAAACGTTCTTGGTCACTACAAGAGCAAAATCGACCTCCTCAAATCCCCACATCGTGAATCTCTACTGCATATTCACTCAACAATACAAAAACGGATTTGTGGGTATGGAAAAATGAGGAAAATGCAAGAAAAACGTGAGGGAAACTCCTAGGTAGCTCCAGCTACATGAGGACAACGAAGAACGTGGGTGAGGAATGGAATGGGCATACATTTCTAGGTGATAACTTGCCCAATAAGTCAAAATACGATTTCCAAAAACTGATGGCTTCCCCATTACGAATTTTGACTGCCATACTCTTCCCTTCCCAAGGCATTAACTGCCCCAACCAACCTCTGGAAGAAATAAGTGATTGGGCACAAAAGACAAAGAAGGCAGTTGACAGCTTTATGGGTTCTCCCATTGACATTTGGCTCAACCCTATTGGCTCAAGGGTTTGAATACTTTCCCTCCCTATTCCTTATGAAATCATGCCCCCATCTCTTGTTGCATTGACATAGCTAGTTGTGGGTATTTTTGTTAAATTGCATATTTACATGATGTATCGATTTATAATGTGCTTGGCTAGCACAAAAACCATATGCATCGATTTTAATTGTCGATACATAAAACGCTAAATCCATGGTGGGGCCTTGTCCTTGAGCTCCTCGCAATGATTTAATAACGATATCTACATCATTTGCAATTTTAATATAATGGGGTCAAAATCGGGATATTACAAGCAACAATGTGTCGCAGCCTACAACCAAATAGCCTAAATAGATGCATTTATAGCTCGTCAATACTCTACTTCTATGGTTGATAGAGCAATGACAAACTGTTTCTTTCTTGACTAGCAAATAGGATTGGAACCAAGAGAGAAAAAGTAACCTAAAGTGGACTTGCAAACTGTAGCATCACACACCCAATCAGAATTGGTGTACCCCATTGAATCGAGGTCGCAACTTACTACATAATGTATCCCAAATCTTTGTGTGCCCTGAATATAGAAAATAATCCTCTTCATCAGCTTCCAAGTTCCAATGAAACTCATGGGGTTGCTGCATAAATATACACAAAAATCCCATAGCATAAGAAATGTCAATTCTTGTCCGAGTGAGATAAAGCAAACTCCCAACTAGCTATTTGTAATAAGTGTTGTCTACCAAAGTTGAAGGGTATGCAACCTCGAGATTGACACCAAAGAAGAAAGGAAACAAGGCAGGTTTGCAATCAGCCATCTAAAAACTTGAGAGTAGATCCTAAGCATATTTGGAATGTGTTTTGGTGATCCCAGAACCAAATTGAGTGATCTCAATCCTAAGGAAGTAGTGTAGCAGCCCCAAATTACTCCTTGAAAATTTGTCATGTAAGGCAACCTTCACAAGAGCAATGGATGCCTATGAACTACCTATAATCAACAAATCATCTACATACAAAACTACGAACAAGAGAGAGTCATCCTACCCAAAAATGTAGACAGTAGGATCTGAATGGCAACAGGAGAATCATGAGACAGTAGGAATGAATCCAACTTGGCATACCAAGCTCAAAGGGCCTATTTGAGGCCATACAACGATTTCCTAAGCCTACATACCAGTGAAAAATCTTGGGAGAACCTTTGTGGATGCTCCATGCACACCTCTTCTTCATAATCCCTGTGAAGAAATGCACTCTTCACGTCCATTTGATGAACTTCTTAGTGTTGAGTTGTCGCAATGGCAACCATAATCCAAATTGAGTCCATCTTTGCACAAGTGCAAAAGTCTCATTTTAGTCAATGGTAGGTGCCTGTGAGAATCCCTATGCCACCACCTGAGCCTTATGCTTGTTCACCAAACCATCAACCGTGAACTTGGTTTGGTAAATCCACTTGCACTAAACAATCTTTCTACCTAGAGACAGGGGAACCAAATCCCATATGTTGTTCCTCAACAATGAACCATACTCCTGCATAGCAATGCCCCACTCAAGGATTCTAAAAGCCTCAATGGAAGTTTGACATTTGTAGATCTGAGGTAGTGGCAATGTAACAGTGGAGTGGTAGCATTGGTTCCGTACTTGTGAGAGCTTGTGGAGGATCCTCAAACTAAGAACACATACTTCTTGTGTCTTCTAGATTTTAACCAAGTCGCCAATTGCCTAGAGAGTCTGTTGTGCTCGGCATGGAAATGTAATGGGATGATCTACAACCTTCGTTGGATATGCAACAAAACCCCCATGATTGCTTTCAGCATTTGAAGAGG
Organism: Pseudotsuga menziesii; assembly: GCA_001517045.1. Classification (NCBI taxonomy): domain Eukaryota; kingdom Viridiplantae; phylum Streptophyta; class Pinopsida; order Pinales; family Pinaceae; genus Pseudotsuga; species Pseudotsuga menziesii. The sequence goes on from LPNX010287377.1 coordinate 667,866, forward strand.
AGGATGTTGCCTCCTCATCGTCAGAGTTTAGCCTAGGCGATCTTCAACAATGTTGTAATCATAATTTGTTGAGAAGAAAGGATTGGTAGTGTTGCCGCCTAATTCACACTTTAAGACGCAGGAAAGTCACAACCTGCTATGTGTGTCCTTGGGGGCAAGTGAGAGCTGGGGACCACTGTCACCACAGTCCACAACTCCTCCGTTTAGGCAAGATCCCAACAGAGCCAAGGGGGGTAGTCCCTATGGGAAAACTAAGTTCCAGGTTTATTAATTAATTACGAATTAATTAGAGGGATCGTTTAATAAGAATGAGGCTAAGACTCTATATTATCTAAGGAATGACAAGCAAAATGGAGATGCAAAATTTCCTTTAAATGACATGCAAACCTTTAGATAAACAAAGACCAGTGCCTATTACAAATGGAGTCTTAAGATAGATTACAACTTTATAAGCTTACAAATGAATTTGAGATTTAATTTACGATTAAACTACAGCTTAGGTGTTTAACAATGAGATAAACGAATGATATAATTATAAACAACAGTGAACCAAAATATTAAGCAGTACACAGATGATTTACCAATGTAGACAATGTGAACAAGATTTCCAATATAGCAGAAAAGTGCTTTGAGTGAAAATTATTAAACCAACCATAAATTAAACAATGGGAAGACTTTAAGCATTTAAGCATTCACCACATAACGATTGTATAGCTGAAAGTAAATGTGACTGAAAAGTAAGTAAAACTGAAAGTAAAAAATGGTAGTGCAATGCTGGAGTGAAAGAGTGTTGAAATGGAAAAGTGTTGTAGAACCGGTTTTGCAATGTCTCTTGGTTTATTTTAGTTAATTTTATTAAAGTTTTTTCTTCTTGAAGTTAAGTTTTGGAACCGGTGGTGTGACTACCCCGATCTAGTTCTTTCTCAAATCGAAGAGGGAGTGCTGTTGCGCTCAACAAAGTGGGAACAAAGCCCACCCGTAGCTCACAGGTCAAACCCCAATGGCCTGGTGCTCAACAAGGGGGACGTCAAAGCGTCTAGAGACCCCCCACGGTCTACTACCCCAAGTCGCCTCCGAGGTCACTATTTTTAATCAACCAGACAATTACTAGATGGATGCCTATTAAACTAAGACTTCCTTGTCCCCTGGTCGTATCTCGTGAGTACCCCGAAGGGTGATAACCGAGTAGAGGAGCAAAAGATGGGAAGTTGTTGTTGGTAAGTTTTAGAAGTAAATTTTATCTGGGTGATTAACATGCAATGTTTATTTTAAAACGATCAACAAGATCAACCAAGCTGTATCCCTTATGGGAGGTGCCGGTATTTGATCTTGGACTTGGAAAATAAAGTGTGTTTGATTGTAGTACAAGGAAAGAAAGTTGTTTTAATTACCTAAACCCCCACTTCTCCTGCTTTTCATATCCAGCTTGAAGTCCCTAAAGGGAGATGACAAGTGGATAGAGGATACACAGGATTAGATGGGTTGTATGATTACTTTTTAACAGGAAAAATAAAATTGCATAAACAGAAATCTAAGTAAACAGTATCCTACTTCCTACTCTACTTCCTAATCTATTTACTTATGGATTACAAATGCTTATAAGCTTTGAAGAATACCCCAAGAGAAACTCTCGTTGGGGTTTACAATAATCAGAAAAAATGAGAGAGAGAGGTGAAGGTTTGAACCCCTTTTTGGACCAGTTGAAGGTTGAGGTATTTCTGGGCCTGATTTGGGCAGGCCCTCTCCTTCACTTGTGCATAACCTGTCATAAACCAGCAAGCTATGTTCGCTGGAAATCACAGAAAACACTAAAGAGATTTGTCAGAAAAATTTAGTACAAAATTTACAAAATTNGAGTGCTTGATCCATGTTCTGAGCATCCTCACCCTTAGATCTAGGTCTTTGACTTTAAACCCACCCTTAGATGAGCTTTTAGGTTTTTTTTTAAATAAAATAAAGTGGGCCCAACTAGGCGCCCCACTCTATTTTGGCTGGACGTCCTCTAAAATTAGCGTCCTCCTTCCATGGTGGCGCCCTTCTATCTCAAGCTAGCGCTCTTCTATTATGGGGGCGTCTTCATTATATGCTAGCGCCTCCAAATATGTGGTTTCACTATATTGGAGAGCACCCCTTTCAATTTGATAGCGCCCTCATTATATGGCAGCCTCCTCTAAATTAGCATGCGCCCCCTTTCAATTTGATAGCGCCCTCTAAATTTTGGTGGCGTCTCCATATAATAGCGCCCCTTTAAATTAGTGGAGCGTCCTCTTCAATAGTATGACGTCTCCATTTGGTAGCACTTCCTCCAATTTGGTGGCTCCCCTCTTTAAGTTAGCGCCTCCCTTCATAGCTTGGACGCTCCACTAAATTGATAGTGCCTCCATATAATGCTAGCGCCCCTCCATTTGGTGAGGGTTTTGACTTGGACGTGGCTCCTTTAGACTTAGGGTTTAGACCACCTCATGAGGTTTTGACCTTTAGCCTTACTCAAAATAGATTTTAACCTTAGACTTAGGCTAAAAT
>LPNX010287377.1:671513-693073 GCA_001517045.1 Pseudotsuga menziesii
AAAATTTCAATTTAATTTTTAAATTTTCCTAATATTGACTTAGGAAAAATTAAAAATAACTTGAAAAAATTATATCTTGGCCATGGGGAGGTGGAAAAATTTGAAATAATTTTTTCCTAGGCTTAGTAACCCCCAAACAAAGTTACCATGGCATTATTTGATTTTTCCTTCAAAATCAAATAATGTGAATTATTGACTTAGGGAAATTAATTAATTCCCTAGAAAAATAGACCTTACTTAGACAAAAAGGGTCTATCTCCTCAACCACCTGTCAGAATGACATGGGACTCGAAGCAGTGGCTTAGGGGGTTTCATAGCAATTTACTTTGCATTCATAGCCCCTATTACAAAATGCCACTGCTTGAGCAATTACATTATTACATCAAAAACTGAGTTAATTAATCACTAAGGGGTGAAATTAATTAACTAGAAAAAATAATTACAAATACAACAACACAATGAAACTCCGCAAGACTCTATACAAGTGCCTAGCATGGTCATGAATCACACTTTGAAGCCTTAGCCACCCATGGACTTGACTGGTAGAACGCCCGTCACCACTTTGGAGGATTTTGAGTGAAAACCAAACCGATTAAACTCGTTTACACAACAAGATCAATTGGAAAGGGAAAAACACTCGATGAGGGGACTTCCCTAACAACCAGTTCCGTGGTGTGGCATCCATATCGTATAACCCACACTAGCACACATAATTACATTAATTTTCCCACGCAGGGGAGTGGACATTTCGTTTTACAAAGGGGCAATTGCCCTGCAGAAGCGAAAAATCCTCAGATTTTTCCAATGGTACAACTTGTACAATTATGTACATCTTCATGTACATGGAGTTGCCATCTAGTCGAAATAGGTGGGCAACAGGTAGCAAAATGAGAGGCATCATGAGTATGGCTTGAAGAGTTTTCTTCAAAACAAATAGTCCTCTCAGTGAAGGACTGATTGATGGTGGGGTTGAGAAGGCGATAACCCTTCACACCATTTGGATATCCCATAAATATGCAAGGCTAAGTTTATGGTTCCATGGCCTTGCTTTCTCTACAGGAATGTGGGCCCATGTTCGAGAACCAAACACTTTAAAGTGCTTGATAGTTGGTTTCTGACCACTCCATGCTTCGAAAGGAGTGACACCCTTCAACACTTTTTGAGCTAGTCTATTTTAGATATATAAGGTGCAATTGAAGCTTTTTCCTAGAACTCAGAGCAAGCGAGCGATTTGGACTACAAGATGCAATGATTTCTCCTTGCACTTTTCCACAGTGTTTTGTTGAGTGAAGAGATTTGATAAACCCGCGTAAGAAAAGCAAGACCAAATAGAATCTAAAACACAAGAATTAACAATCGCTTTGTTACCTGCTAACTTGTACTTAGTTGGATTTCAAGTGAGCCGACAATGTTTGAACAAAGATACTTGTTCATGATTAGAGTTCAAAAGTCCATCAGGCCTTCTAGGCCCTTTTATTTTTTGTACCACATTTTCATATCCCCTTGGGGGAATTGTAATAAATGTAAAAGCATGGCAAAAATTTTGTAAAGGACTTGGCTTCCTAAGACTTAGACGTCAATCTGATCATTCCAAGGTGTTTTTTCCCTTGTCAATTATGCAATGTTGAATAAGCGATGTATAATTTTTGAGTTTTTCACCGCTGCTCCAAAGTTGGAATGGTCGTCTTGGTGGTTAGGCCTAAGAAGGTTATTAAAGTTCCCATGTCAATGTATATAAGCATGCTAGGCATCGGTATTGAGTCGTATGGACATGTGCTAGGTCCCCTAAGTTTTTGTTCAGTTCCGAGAAAAATATTTTTTCCCGCAAATTTAGGCCATTTTTTAATGGTTTAATTAAAAAAATTGTAAAAGGCATAAAAGCTTGATCCAGAGGCAAATTTTGGCGTGTGGATGCTCATTTTCACACTCAGAGCGTCCTCTTCACCCTGGGGCTCACTTTTCATATGTTTCAGGTGGCTAAAACATCCCGTAAAGCATTATTTTGCTAAAGGTGCACCAAAATGTCATTTTAATGCTAAAATTGCAACAAAATGACATAATCCAAATGTTAAAAGGAACATGTGGATGATGTGGGAAAGTCAACTATGATGATGTCAAAATATTTGAAGGATAAAGTCAACTTGTTTTAGGAATAAGATCGACTCAAGAGTGGGCACCATGAGAGATGGCGACTTCATAAATTAAAAGGATGTGCTCACCTTCATCCCATCTCTCACGTGTGTTAGGTGACATGGCGAATCAATAGATTGAGTCGATCTACTTTTTGATTTGGTGTGTTGGCATTGTTATCAATGGTAAGGAGGCGAGAGGGACACTTTAGTGTGTTGGCAATTGTTCATGTGAGAAGTGGAGATCCCAAAGGAAGGCGCATCTCCCACAAGAGATGTGGCGCTACCTGCTTCTCACCAACCTCCAACAAGCTCCCACAATCTTCGGTTAACTCTAACACATTCCTCAATCAACTCGATGTGAACTCCACTTCACTGGCACTTATAGGTGCATCCCCCCTTGGGGTCCCTTTTGCTAATTAAGCAAGCTCTTGCTCATTGTTGCTCATGGTCAGAGGACCGAAGGATCCACCCAAGCAATGAAACTTTGTAGTGTAATTATTTTTTCTGATTAATAGAAAGACTTTGGAGGTCCATGGTGTGTTGCATTAGTGTGTGGATGAATATTGTCATTGGAATATGAGGTAACTGTATTATTGCTTTTTGCTTTGCTTAATGTGGTGGTCTATATGGCCTTAAGATTGTTGTTAACAAATAGGGTAAATGATTCTAGTTTGATTTCATTTACTATTCTCTGATTGTAAATATTTAGGAGTAGCAGACTATACTAGGTTGTACTTATGCTCTCTCAATCTTCATTTGTTGAAATACCATATTTGATCTCCTTTTGTGCAAGTATTGTTAGTGATGTAGGTTTCCTAGCTTGATTGGAGTGGATGACCTCAATTAAATCTACCATTCTTCAAGCACTTTCAAGAAAGACATAGTCCCTCCGCTTCCCACCGCTGGATTCCTTAGATCTGGGCACTATGCTTGAGCTTTTCCTTCTTCCTTATTTCCTTCACCTTTAAAATTAAACTTCTTCTTTGGTTCTGGTTACTTTGTAAATGCTAAAGTAAATTACTTTCTTTTTAAAAGATTATTCAAAGGATGATTTATTTAAGTACATTGCTAGATCCTAATCTTAAAGCCTATGTTGCAGGAAACGTGGCCCCCCCAACGTCCCTAGCCCGTTTCCTGAAGGAAACTCGGAAACCCATACCGTACGGCATGGAAACGCGTTTCCAATTGATGGGGGACGTTTCTCGTGTCGAAAACTCATTTCCTTCAAACGGAAACCCGTTTCCAAATCGAATTTCACTAAAATCCCGTGTTTCCTTCCACAATCCGCCTAAAACACTCGTTTCTTTTAATTTTTTGGGTTTTTGCCTTTTCCGACTAGGGTTTTAGAGGCTTCCAGAATGTTCTTTATGCCTTGGGTTTGTTATAAAATAACACCCATGTCTCCTTTTTTCCATCATGACTTATCCCCAACGTTCATTGGCAACTCATAGAATCCACTATTGGATGTGCTTCTTGTTCTATTTTTGAGGAGGATGAAGATGAGCCTGAGCATGATGACTATTAGTCTTTGAGCTTCAGCTCATGTTTTCTTTATATTTTCATTGGTCATGTTGATGTAGTATTGTACTTGTAGCCTCGTATATAAAGGTTGATTTTGGAATCTAGATATATATGTATTAGCGGCTTAGCCTCGTTTTGAATGTTGTTTTTTGGCTATTTCCACTTGCATTATGGAATCGTTTATGGGTAAAATCATTGTGTTGTTTTTGGATATTACTACTTAGTACTTGCATTATGGAATCACTTATGAAATTATGAGTAAAAATGTTAAATGTGATGTTGAATTTAATCTGTAAATTATTATAATATATATCGCGTTTCCCCGTTTCCTAAATTTTGGGGGGTCACATTTCCAACTCGTCCCCGTTTCCCCGTTTCGTGCAACTTAGCTTAAAGCTCTATTCTGAATAGATCTAGATTGATTAAGTACTTAGGCTTATTGTTTATCATTTAAGTACTTAAATTTTTATGCTCTTAACGTTTTATTTGGCTCATTTGGTGCATTACAGGTGGCTGGTTTTTCACTTTTATTGCCAAGATAAGGAGAAGTGTTGTCAGAAAATTAAAGAACTAGGTTGTTCAAAGACCTCTCGAAGCACCATTCTTGATCTTGTCTTACTCATAAAGCCTTGTAAGCCTTTGGATCCAAGATTATAAGAACCAAAGGTATCCACCTCAAAAGATTTGTAAATACCGTAACAAAAGATTTTTTAGTATGATCCTAAGAGCCCACTCCCCATCCCCATGGGGGGATTTGTGTCAGTGCACTTTTTTCATTGTTTTTCTTTTGTTAGTGTAATTTTGCTTTATAGATCAGTATACTTTGTTTTTTTTAATTTCAAATTCATTCATTTGCAAGGTAATACAAATACTAACCCAACCTTGCTTTCTTGATTATGGTTCACAGACAAGGGCTTTCCCGAGTACTGGACCTGAAAGAGACTCTTGGTTGTAGTAATTAGTCTCAGATTTTACCTTTTTTAGCTTTCACAATCTTAAACTGGAACAAACATTTTGCACAAACCTCTGTGTATGCTCTACCCATTGCAAGCTTGCTCGAGCTTTGGGATACTCATAAAACAGGATTGTTGCATTCAAATAAGTTTCACATCTAATAAAAAACTCACCATTAATAAAATCAATCCCTTGAAAACATACGAAAATACGGCGTACTTAAAGTTTGTCATTTGTGGGCAAATTCTTCGAAGAAGGCAGGAACAACTAGAAAGTGACGGTGGGTCCCCGTCGAGATACACCCCCGTGACTCCATCTAGCCCACGTCTTCTTGCAAGGAGCCACTTCTGTCAAAATCCGGACACATTCCCCGTACCTCAGAGTATATCGAGAATTCCTTTTTCCCCCTAATTCACTCATTTCATTTACTAAATCTAAAACTAACCAAGAACACTTGTTGTAATACCCCAGTTTCAACCCCAATTGCATTAAATTATAAAGGATGTAAAGTGCGTTAATAAATCATGGTGTGGAGCTCAAAGCAAAGGCCCCGCCATGGATTTAGTCTTCTACGTTTCGGCAATTAAAATCGATGTCAATGGTCATCGTGCTAGCCGATGGCACAATATAATTTTCTACATCATGTAAATATGCAATTAATAAAATACGCACAACTAGCTATGTCAATGCAACAATAATGAGATGGGGGCATGATTTCCTAAGGACAAGGGATAGGGAGGGGAGTTAGTCAAACTCCTGAGCCAATAAGGTGTGACCAGATGTCAATGGGAAAACCCATGAATCCTTAGCTACCTTGTGTCCTTTGTCCTCAATCATTAATTTCTTCCAGAAGTTGGTTGAGGCAGTCAATGCCTTGAGCAGAGCAAGGCATGGCAATCTGATGGCTTGACTGAGCAATCCTGCAAGTCTACAGGTCTGCAGCCCAGGAGGCCATATTCTTGCTTCTGCAGTAAGTAAGCTTGTGTGGGAATGCGTGCCCATTCCCTCGTCCCTGAGTCGCGCCGAACGTTGGATTTAATTCGCACTGTTGGAACTTGGTAGAGCCAGCTGGAGAGAGTCGTGTTCTCTGTTCGTGGTTGTTCATTATTCACTCATGTATTGAGCATTCACAATTCATTCAGAAGCGGGTTCACTGTGGTGCAGCATGAGTCTGTGTTATTCACTGTCTGGAGTGGCGAAAGTATGGTTTCGTAGTGTGTGTCCGCGTGACATTGTGATATGCGCGTAAACCCTGTCTTTCTCTGTGTGACAAAGTGTGCAAAACCTTGTTTGCTGTGTTACAGCGTTCTGAGCTAGCAGAGCGTTGCTATGTATTTTCTGCAAGTACTTTCCTTTGTTGAACCTTGGTTGTGGGATTATGGTGTTATCCTGAACCATAGAGGGGTACGAGACCCGATTTTCTCTGTGTTATAGAGTGAAGGCTGTGTAGCATGTTACCTTAGCAGTCCGAGAAACCCAACTATAGGTTGGTTTGCCTGAGTTTGATGTGAGTGTTGGCTTGGCCGACTAAGTCCAAGGAACCCTTAAGTTATTGGCTTGTTGCCTTAGTAGTAGACTGTGAAACCCAATTGTTTATCGGCTTGGCTGTACAGTCTGTGAAACCCAGTTGTGCGTTGGCTTGATTGTGTATGATATGACCTGCTTCTGTGAGTGTTGGTTTGCCTGAGTTTTTGATGTATCCTTGGCTATGTGTGAGTCTGCTAGTGTTCCCTTACTCCCTATGGAAATCATGCCCAACTCGAGGGTGGTAGTGTTGCTGAGAGATTGATGAGCACACTGGCCTATGGTTGGGTGGAACGTTGCAGGGGCATGGCTGGTTGCGGGACAAGCTTCTTTCAAAGATAAGTATATCTATGTTAATCTCTGCATTTGCATTTGCTTGATGAAATATGATGAACATGTTTAATGTGTTGAATGGATGAATTGTTTCCGCTATATAATTGAAATTGTATGCATCTGTGTATGTTTTCTTTCAATGCATTTTTAAATTACGTTATGTGCCTTAGATTGTCCAGATTGGTCATGGCCTGAATGACCAAATCTACCCAAGACTTCTGCTAATAGGTTGAATTTCTTGACATAAATCTTCTTTCCGCAACTTGCGGGATGCAAGATGCAAAAATGTCCTGCTGTAAACTCTATTCCCTGTAGATTTCCTTCCGCAACTTGCGAGATGCGGGATGCGGCTTTGCAATCTCTATTTCCGCAACAAACTATATCTGCAATGGTCTATTCCGCATGCGGGATGCGGGATCGCAATTTCCCCGCAGATCTCCTTCCGCAACTCTCCTTTCCGCAATGGTCTATTCCGCATGTGGGATGCGGGATGCGGGATTGTAATCTCCATATTTCCCGATTCCGCAAACTCAAGCTTTCCGCACCGTTGATTCTCAACCGTTGATCTGTTTCCAGATGTGGAACCGATTGTGATCGTCGATTTCCGTCACTATCTTTCTCTGCCGTTTGATCTCCTCTGAGATCTTTCTTTGTAAATCGTTGGGAATCCATCAAATTACATACATAATTCAATGAACTTCGAGCTGGATGCTCCTGCATCAATTAGGTAGTAGAAATGGTCGTGTTCTCTCTTTGGTGGACGAGAGGGGACATGACAGTGTGTTATCAGAGCTCATGTTGCAGCTTTGGGCCTCAAAGGGGCCATGAGAAATCCACCTCTGTGTTCCGAGAAATTCCGCAGGTTTTCAGCAGGGATTGCAGGGGCCCGAAAGATGAAAAATGGGAGCGCGTGTGTGCACCAAATTGAGCGAAAATGGAAGATTTACAAAAAGAAAATGAGGACACTGCCCTCAACCCACCCTGGAGTGGCGCAAGGAAGCCACAAGGGGGCAAGCCCCCTTGACCCCCGTCGTCCCCCTGAGACAGTCGTCATTGCAGAAAGAAAACTAAAACAAGGAGTGCTAATTATCAGAATTGCTAAACTTAGCCAACCCGACGAAATGCACATTGACCGTTCATGCCTGCAAGAAGGAATTGGTAAGTAATTGTTTAAATTTCTGACTGACTAACAAATGTTGTTGTTAACACATTTTGCAGAGTCATAGTGCAGATTGAAAAGTTGATCTTGGTCCGACTAAGAGGGTCAAAGCAGGCCAGCGCCAAGAAGATTAACAGCATGGATGATGCACAGGATCCCTGTGGGCACGAGGAAGATGCTATGGAGGAAAAGCCAAGAGATCCACAAGAGAGCAGAAAGCCACTCCAATGCTAGAGATGTGGAGGACCCCATTTGCGTCGGATTTGTCCACATGGGGAAGGATGTGTAAGGCTAGCTTACAATATCCAAGGTCATGGAACTGAAACTGTTGAGAAGCGGGAATAGAAGAGTTCCCCAGATGCGGCAGCTACATAAGAAGCCTGTGAATCCTTGACCATAAGAAGCCTGCGGGCAGAGTTGCAGGATTGCAAAGAGGAAAATAAAAGGATGGTCAAGGCTCTGGTAGAGCAAAACCAATTGACTACCCCCATGCTACAGAGTTTAGCAGATCTCCAAAGGTAGATAAACTCTAGGCATCCGTTAACAGAGGTAGAAGGGAGTAGGAGAAGTTCCCACGAGAAGAATGAGAAGCTTAACCCAAGGAAGAAAGGTTTCAAACCTCCTCACCTCCCGAAGCAGCAAAGGAAAGCCATCACAAGCTGTGATTGATCCAACCAAAGTGATGAGGAAAAAGCCAAAGGAACCTCTCAAATGTTGGGGATCTCAAGGATGCCATCTACGCAGATAGTGTCCACTTGAGAATAGGAATGAGGGTCAAGTCCCTAGCACCCAAGAAGCTGAAATTATGGGTCAGAAAGCAGGGATCATTCCTAAAATTTGTGCAGTGTTAGAAGACCAACAGGAAGGTCATAACTCAACTGTGGTGGAAGTTGAGGGTGAGATTGTTGAACAAACTATTTATGTTTTGATCGACCCTAGATCGATTCACAGCTATATCACCCCTAGACTTACTGAGATGTGCACTTTGAAGAAATCAAAGCATAGAAGATCATGGTTAGTCCAACTAGCCATTGGAATCCAAAAGAATGTCAGTGAGGTGGTAATGAAATGTCCATTGGTCATGGATGGGTTACTCACCTGTGCAGATCTAAATGTTCTGCCACTTGGATCATATGATGTCCTCCTTGGAATGGGTTGGTTGGAAGCACATAGAGCAAAGCTCGATTGTTACAACAAGACTTTTGAGTGCTTGGATGAAGAAGGAAACCTAAGGATTGTGAAAGGAATTCCAAAAATGATCTCTGGAAGGAAGTCTTCAGCAATGCAGCTGAAGAAGTTCTATGGGAAATGTTGCAGAGTGTATGCAGCTCATGTTTTGGAGGTAGCAGAGTATGATACTCCTAGGTTGGAGGGCTTTCATATGCTACAGGAATTTGGGAATGTTCTTCTTGATGAAATTCCAAGGCTTCCTCCAAAGAGTGACATTAATTTTACCTTTGAGCTTGTGCCTGGAGAAGCAACAATGTCCCAGACATCCTATAGGATGAACAAACCAGAACTGCTAGAGCTGAACATGCAGCTACAAGAGTTGTTGGAAAAGAAGTACCTCAGACCAAGTGTGTCTCCTTGGGGAACACCATTTCTATTTGTGAAAAAGAAAGATAGTACATTCTGGTTGTGTATTGATTATGGGCAGCCGAGCAAAGTCACGGTGAAGGACAAGTATCCTTTGCCTAGAATTGATGACCTCTTTGATCAAATGAGAGGAGCGAAGGTGTTTTCCAAGATTGACTTGAGGTCTGGTGACCAGCAGGTAAGGAACAAGGATGAAGATGTTCATAAGACGACCTTCGGAGCAAGGTATGAATCTTATGACTTTGTAGTGGTACCATTTGGGTTCACAAATGCACCAGCTACGTTTATATGCCTCGGGAATAATATTTTCAGTAGGTACTTGGGAAAGTTTGTTCGTGTTTTCCTTGATGACATTCTTACTTATTCAAAGGATGAGGGAAAACATGTGGAACAGTTGAGGCTGATTTTGAAATTGCTCAGGAAGCATCAGTTGTATGCAAAGTTGAGCAACTATGACTTCTACGAAGATGGAATTCATTATTTGGGTCACATTATCTCAGATAAAGGAATATCTGTAGACCCTGAAAATATTGAGGCCATGATGAGTTGGCCTGCTCCAAGAAAGTTAATAGATCTACGATCTTTTGTGGGACTTGCAGGATACTGTAGGAGGTTCATTGAAGGATATCTGCAAGTAAATCTGAGTCTATGTATAGGCTAAGGAAGCTTGCATGTGAACTTGTAGTTCCATAAGGAAATGGCCATTCCTGAAGACTGCAGGTAGAATGACCGAAGCAGAGCAATCTGGTTGTACCCACTGCAACCAAGGCAGGAAACTGCCATGTGCCATGAGAAGGATCTCATGACTGAAATCTAACTTTTGAACATAATATATTTTGAGCTTCAGATTTTAAATTTTGTTGTTAATCGAATATTATTAACTGTTTGGTGATCTAAATGGTGTCAAGAAGACATGTTGTATGTGAATGTCTAGGTTTTGGGCAGCATGTGTAAGTTAGGGATGAATACTCCCCACTTGCAAAAGCCAAACAATATGAGGATGATCTCCTGGTTACAAAATCCGATTTTCTGTGGGAAGTAGAATTGTGAATTCAAATTTTTGGTTTGACTATCAATGTTATTAATCATTTGATAATTGGAAATTTATCCAGGCATGAAATAGATTTCAAAATCTATGATTAAATTTTTATAATGACATATCATATCAACTGCATGCTTGTATGTAACGCAGGTGAGATGATGAAAACATGTACTGTTTGTACATGGAGCCTCGGAAGGATGTACTTGGATACATAGCTTCTTGAAGGGATATGCCTGGAATAGGTTTGAAAACCTATAATTGCAATTATTTTTATAATGACATCTCATATAAACTGCATGCTTGTATGTAACGCAGGTGAGATGATGAAAATATGTACTGGACGTACATGGCTCCTCGAAAGGATGTACTTGGATATATAGCTTCTCGGAGGGATGTGTTTGGGATAGGTTTGAAAACCTATAATTGCAATTATTTTTATAATGACATCTCATATAAACTGCATGCTTGTATGTAACACAGGTGAGATGATGGTGGTCTGCCCCTGGAGTACATAGCTCTCTGGAGGATGTGTTTGAGAAAGATGACTCCTCTGGAAGGATGTACGAGAGTACATAGCTTCACCCCCCTACCAGCTAGGCACCGGTATGCATCACTGGGGACACCCAGGGTGTAAGACATCTGGTTAGACTTCTCTCCGCACACATTCACACCGTAAGGGGACTGTCACGAGAGTGGGGGCTCTGTGAAGAGAATAATCCCTAAGTATTATGATGTCCGGAAGGGAAGCGCTTGAGCATTGGTAAGCACTTGGAGGAGGTGCTAGGCCCTTAAGCCAAGAGCTGTCATTAAGCACTCAAGGAGGTGTTAGGCTCTGAAGCGAGGCTGACTAGCTCTCGGTTGAGAGATTCTACGCAGATAAGTTTTTAAATTACTTGGAAAATCCTTGTTGATTTCTGTAATTATTCATATGCATATGATGCGGTCTGGATTTTCGAAAAATCTTGTTAAAGGTTGCATCTTATAGAAATGAATTTGACCAGTGACTTGATTCATTTTGTTGTCTGGAAAGGAAGTCCTTGAGCTTGGTAAGCACTTGGAGGAGGTGCTAAGCCCTTAAGCCAGAGCTGCTATTAAGCACCCAAAGAGGTGTTAGGCTCTGGAGCAGAGCTACCCAATCTCGGCCGAGAGATGATACACAGATAATGTTGGAGCATTGGTAAGCACTGAGAGGAAGTGCTGAGCCTTAAGCAAAGCTTCCATTAAGCACCCAGAGAGGTGTTGGGCTCTAATGCAGGGCTACCAGATCTCGGTTGAGATAAGTTATACAGATTAGTTTTTGGTTTACTTATCAAACTTTTGTTGTTGTTGATTTTCTGTAAATATACATGAGCATATGATGCATCCATGGTTTTGAAAATCTTGTTATAGATTGCACCTTATATGAATGAATCTGTCAGGTGAATTAATTGTTGTGGTGTCCGAAAAGAAGGCGTCGATCTTGGTGAGAACCTAGACGGAGTTTTAGGCTCTGAAGCTGAGTTGTCAGATCTCGATTGAAAGATATTTTCGGGTGATCCGAGGCTTGCAGAAATTTGGCTACCCTTTAATGCACACCCAGGTGTGAGGTGGGGTAGGGTTGTGAGTGCCATGGTTGTATTAAGCCCAGTTGGACACCTGTGGAACCAAAAGAAGATACTTATGCAAGATAAGTATTTGGTTCACTTGGCAACTTCTTATTGATTTTATGTCGATATACATGTGCATGTGATTCATCCATGATTTTTGAAAAAACTTGTAAATATGACGTGGGAATTGACTCATTGCTTGGAGTTTGAGAATAGGTATTGTTGGCTTGCCAAAGACATTGGAGATGTTCCAAGCTGTGGAGACAGATTCTCCAGGCCTTAAAAAAGATTCGGTGGTGTGTATTGATGCATGCAATCAAGGACTTGGAGGAGTCCGTACGCAAGACAACCGTGTAGTGGGACCAAGGAGGAGTTCCAGAACATATCATTGGACAAGTGAAATATGCAGAAGGAGCACCACGATCCTGATGAGGCTACATAGAAGCTAGAGGATGCCATGCGATTGACACACCCATTTTTTGTTCAAATTTGTAAAGCACTGAGGTAGTGCTAGGGTAGCATTTTGTTCAATTTTGTTGAGCACTGAGGATAGTGTTGTTGAAGGGGGACGAGATTGTAATACCCCGGTTTCAACCCCAATTGCATTAAACTATAAAGGATGTAAAGAGCGTTAATAAATCATGGTGTGGAGCTCAAGGCAAAGGCCCCGCCATGGATTTAGTCTTCTACGTTTCGGCAATTAAAATCGATGTCGATGGCCATCGTGCTAGCCGATGGCACAATATAATTTTATACATAATGTAAATATGCAATTAATAAAATACCCACAACCAGCTATGTCAATGCAACAATAATGAGATGGGGGCATGATTTCCTAAGGACAAGGGATAGGGAGGGGAGTTAGTCAAACTCCTGAGCCAATAGAGTGTAACCAGATGTCAATGGGGAAACCCATGAATCCTCAGCTACCTTTTTCCCTCTGTCCTCAATCATTAATTTCTTCCAGAAGTTGGTTGAGGTAGTTAATGCCTTAAGCAGAGCAAGGCATGGCAGTCTGATTGCTTGACTAAGCAAGCTTGCAAGTGTGCAGGTCTACGGCTTGGGAGGTCTAGTTCTTACTTCTGCAGCAAGTAAACCTGTGTGGGAATGCATTCATGTTCCCTCATCCCTGAGTCACGCTAAACGTTGGATTTAATTCGTGTTGTTGGAACTTGGTAGAGTGTGTTGGAGAGAGTCGTGTTCTCTGTACATGGTTGTTCATTTATCACTCATGTATTGAGCATTCATGATTCATTCAAGGGCGGGTTCGCTGTGGTGCGGCATGAGTCTGTATTATTCACTGTCTGGAGTGGCAGAAGTATGGTTCCACAGTGTGTCTGCATGACATTGTGATATGCGCGTAAACCCTGTCTTTCTCTGTGTGACAAAGTGTGTGAAACCCTGTTTGCTGTGTTACAGCATCCTGAGCTAGCAGAGCGTTGCTATGCGTTTTCTGCAAGTACTTTCCCTTTTTGAACCTTGGTTGTGGGATTATAGTGTTATCCTAAACCATAGAGGGGTATGAGACCCAATTTTCTCTATGTTACAGAGTGAAGGTTGTGTAGCATGTTACCTTAATAGTTTGAGAAACCCAACTGTAGGTTGGTTTGCCTGAGTTTGATGTGAGTGTTGGCTTGACCAAGTAAGTCCAAGGAACCCTTAAGTTATTGGCTTGTTGCCTTAGTAGTAAACTGTGAAACCCAATTGTTTATTGGCTTGGTTGTATAGTCTATGAAACCCAGTTGTGTGTTGGCTTGACTGTGTATGATATGACCTGATTCTGTGAGTGTTGATTTGCCTGAGTTTTTGTTGTATCCTTGGCTATGTGTGAGTCTGCTAGTGTTCCCTTATTCCCTGTGGAAATCATGCCTAGCTCGGGGGTGGCAGTGTTGCTGAGAGATTGATGAGCACATTGGCCTATGGTAGGGTGGAATGTTGCAGCGACATAGCTGGTTGCGGGTCGAGCTTCTTTCAAAGATAAGTATCTCTGTGTTAATCTCTGCATTTGCATTTGCTTGATGAAATATGATGAACATGTTTAATGTGTTGAATGGATGAGTTTCTTCCGCTGTATAATTGAAATTGTATGCATCTGTGTATGTTTTCATTCAATGCATTTTTTAATTACGTTATGGGGCTTAGATTGCCCGGATTGGTGATGGCCTGAATGACCAAATCTATCCAAGACTTCTGTTAACAGGTTGAATTTCTTGACATAAATCTTCTTTCCGCAACTTGTGGGATGCGGAAACGTCTTGCTGTAAATTCTTTTCCCCGCAGATTTCCTTCCGCAACTCTCCTTTTCGCAACTTGTGGGATGCAGGATGTGGCTTCACAATCTCTATTTCCGCAACGATCTATTCTGCATGGGGGATGCGGGATGAAGGATCGCAATATCCCTGCAGATCTCTTTCCGCAACTCTCCTTTCCGCAATGGTCTATTTCGCATGTGGGATGCGGGATGCGGGATCGTAATCTCCATATTTCCCGATACAAACTCAAGCTTTCCGCACCATTGATTCTTGTGGGTTGATTCTCAGTCGTTAATCTGTTTCTAGATGCGGAACAGATTGTGACCATCGATTTCCGTCGCGATCTTTCTCCGCCGTTCGATCTCCTCTGAGATCTTTCTTCGTAGATCGTCGGGAATCCATCAAATTACATACAGAATTCAATGAACTTCGAGCTGGATGCTCTTGCATCAATTAGGTAGCAAAAATGGTCACGTTCTCTCTCTGGTGGACGAGAGGGGACGTGACACTTGCAACACGTTTCCAGTATTACAACAACATTACAATCTTGTGACTCCATTTCAGCACTGGTCTTTTACTTGTATCGTACATTTTATTGCTATAAGTTCATTTACTCATATGGTGTTGTATAATTCATATGATGTTATGTTTAAATTATCTATTGCAATAATCTTGTTTCAATCTTTAGTTCTAAAAAACTCCTAAACAACTTACTCATCCATAAACCACCACTAAACGCTTAATCAGCCTTAGTAACTCTTAGGGTCTACCCCCCTTGGCTTCGTTAGGAGTTTGCCTAAACGGAGGAGTCAAGATCAGGTGATAGTACTTGACTCGAGACTTGCCCCCAAGGACGCACTTAGTGGCTTGAAGATTTCTGCCACGACAACCTAACCCCCCCAGGTGCGTGGAAGGCGACAACAGGCTCATACACACATTACACAGAGATTAACCTTGGAAACCATGAACTAGGAAAACCAATATTCTTGAGAGTTTCTCCACTCTTTATCTCATTGCATTAGCTTTTTTGTTTACAATACAATATTATAGCATCCAAAAACCTAATCCATTCACCTGGATTAAATCACAGCTACAATTCCTTAACCAAGATTAGTTTACAATGGGATGAAAAACCAGGGTCGAAAAAGATTGAAAATTGTCCAAAAACAAACCCAAAAGATTTCTTACAAGAGTGTTTCCTCCCCCACCCCCTAGCAAGGGCGACTCACAACCCCCTCAAACCCCCTTTGTTTTGGGAAACAACAAAGAGTACAACACATGTCCAAAACTGACAAATATTTGGGACAATCCACTACAACTCAATGCCTTTAGAGGCACAAAACTACTCAAAGTTATTCACATATTCCCCTCCATTGTCTATATGCAAAATTATAATGAACTGGTTAGTTTTTCTAACCCCGACACTAGATAAAACAATTCCTAGTAATTTTTCCTTGGTAAAATAATTAATTTCAACTCACTCATTATTTTATACTTGATGTAATCTATTAACATAAATAAACAATGGAAACGATTTCAATGGAGACATATTGAAAAGAATAAAATTCATTTATTGAAGAAATACCCAATGTAAATGGGACAAATAATCCATTAACAATAAATGTATATGATAAATAAGAGATGATAAGATTCCAAATAGGAGAGCCCGTTTATATAAATCCTTAAGGGGCTCATCGTAGCTCTTTGTAAAGAGTTACAACTTTTAATAATAATAATTATTTTTATATATTATTAATTAACAAGTTAATTATTATTTATTTATATTAACAAATTTTATATTTATAACATTTCCTTCCTCTTTAGAATTGCTTTGTCCTCAAAGCATATTGATGACAAGGCTTACGTTTTAATTTTTGCTTGTAATGTCCTCCAGCAATCTTTTGTGCCGGTAGTTGCAACACTTGATGAAACGAAACAATGTGAGTTATGATATCCCAAGTAAAAGTTTTGCATTATTTGCAAAGTGGTCCATCCCAGGTTAACCTTCATTGGGACATTTAGCTAATTGATTTGTTGGATGGAACTTCTCTTTTTCTGCTTCCACAGGTTTTGTTGATTTTGTTTCCATTCTTTTCTGAATTCATAATTCATTTGTTTATGTTCCTTTTTACCTTTTCAGTGGTAATAACAACTTTTAGAATTTGGATGATGATAACGTATTTTGATCTCTTGTGATTGTTTGTTGGAGACGTCGACTTTTGATATTTCCGGTAAAATTCAATAGGATCTATGTTTGTTCCTTTTTTCTAATGTATGGATTTTTTACCTCTAATGACTTCTTTGTTTCAACGAAATCAGTCATTGTTTCTTTATTGACCTTTGGTTCCTTGTTAGTATGTTGCTCTATCATTTCTTGTAACAAATTTTTATCATGCTTTAGCTTCTTAATTTGTGGAATTAAACTCTAATTATGAGTCCTTAAGCATGAAAGTTCATCCTTATTCCCTGGTTTTTCAACTTTGTCCTTAAGGTCTTGGTTTACTAATTGTGTCTCTTTTAAAAAAATTATATGCTCGAGCAACCTCTAGTTAAGGTTTCTTAAGCAAGAGTTGTCTTCATCTTTTTTGGATAATTTCTTTTCAAGACCTTGATTATGTTTTTCTTAGTGTTTTCATCTTGTTTTTTTTCTTTTGACTTCCGTATTTTTGCGATCAAATTTTGATTATGATTTTTTGCACGTGATATTTCTTCATCTATCTCTGATAATATTTTCTCGATATCTTCATTAGCTTGTTCCAACTTTCGATTTTAATTTTTTAGGTGGAATTTCTTTATTTTGTTCTAGTTGAAGAAAAACCGGCATAAACATAATAATTCCTCACACATGCATTATGTCAAACACTTTGAATGTCTAGGGATTTAATTAAAATTTGCACATAAACTTTGAAATTAAAACCATAAATTCAAAGACACCTATTAACCACTGAAGATGAAGCAAACACATTGTACACAGATATTTTGGTCAAATGACTGGGCAAAATCCCAACTTTAAGAAAACCCTGAAGAAGAATTTCATTAAGAAGAGTACTCAAAAAAATTTCATCAACACAAAAAATAATTTTTTTAACTCTCACTAACAAAATTTCACCAGATTGGAACAACAGATAAATACCTCATTTTTTGTGCAAACTGTCAGTTGTACGGCCCCCACACGTGTTGTACGGCATGTACTTTCTTGTAGTATGGTCTGCCTCGAAAATTGTTCCCACATGTGCCTGCAATCAATGTTGAATGGACTGTATAGCCAACATTTAATGCACAACGATTCTTTTCTTGGGATTCATGTTGCTCACACATGTGACTGTACGGTTGTACGACTGCAATAAATGCTACAGGCTACCTTGAGAAATGTGTTGTTGCTCCTCTTCTTGGAAATCATGCCACTTTCTCTTGGGTCTCTCTTCATTCTTCTTCACATTCTTCTTCTTCGCTTTCTGATGGTGAGTGTATCCTTCAATGTCCTTTCTCTTTGAAGCTTGTCTTATACTTCAAGTTTGTAACTACCTTCCCTAACTACCCTAATCTAGGGTTAAGAATTAATTACAAAAGCAAAGGTTGTCATTGAAACTCACTTTTAATACTTAAATACGTATATTAATTATTAAATACATCACTTAAGCCCACTTTATAAAGTACAAAACATAAACACTTTATTTATATAAAAAGTCATTTTTTTAGATAAATATACAAAGGACAAAGCCTTTACAAGTCCTTTTCATCACACTCACACCAAAAATATGAGAAAGGACCTTCAGAGTTATCATCTTCAACACTAGTAAGTTGTTGTCACTTTTTAATCTTTGAATTTGTATGATTAATTCCTTAATACACTCTTTTAGGCGACGATTCTCCTTCTCTGTTAACCCATTAAAATAACTTTGCTTCTCTATCTCAAATTGTAATTGTCTATTGATCACTTTATAATGTTCTAACTCGCCCAATGCTACTTGTAGTTGCAACTGCATTTCTAAATCTATAACTGACATAGCTTGTGACTTCTGGTTCTCTTGTTTTCTTCAATAATAAATGGACACAAAAAAGTGCAAGAAACTCCAATGTGGTTCTTATGTAATGTCTTAAATCTTCCTTTGAGAAGACTTAATAACCTTTTCCTTTTATGTAAGTATAACTTTGAAATTTAATATTATTTATTAATAAATAATATATATATATATATATTCTTGAAATAGATTGAATTTTGGTTTTACAAATATAATAATAAATATCATTAATAATAATATTTTATTATTTTTCTTCTTTTGAATGGGAGAGATTAGGGTTTAAAACCCTATTAAATGGTCGTGAGATATTTTGCTAAGGGGGTTGGAAAATAAAACCATCTGTCAGTTCGTCTTCGATAAAACCATGTGTTGATTTGGATATGATAAAACCATGTGTTGGCTGTATATATCTTTTCTTTTCTTTTCTTTTTCCTCATTTTTTATCTCTTTACTATGTAACTATTTTTTCCCATTTCTTTTTCCTTTCTTCTTTCATTTTTTATTAATCTTCTCTCTCTCTTTTTTTTTAAGCGAATGGCCATAGGCCAATGCTTTGGTCAAAGATCAGGTAATTTAGAGAAACACTAACTTGATGGCCAAAGGCCGGACCAATGGAATGCCCGAGAAAAGGGCTCTAATACCAATGAAACAAATAAAATTTGTTTACTAAAGAAATACTCAATGCAAATAGGACAAATAATCCATTAACAATAAATATATATGATAAATAAGAGATGATGAGATTACAAATAGGAGAGCCCGTATATATAATCCTTAAGGGGCACATAGTAACTCTCGTAAAGAGTTAGAACTTTTAACAATATTATTATTTTTATCTATTATGTATTAACCACTTAATTATTATTTATTATTAACATATATATATATATATATATATTAGTGTTACACGAGGACTCGCCCCCCAGGGTCGAGGGCACGCCCCACTTGCTCCTTGCAGCTCGGAGGCTCGGGGGCTCCTAGGGAAACGTTTCCCAGCATCCCCAAAATCAGGAAACTCTCAAAAACTCACAAGGGGGCGTGTCCCTCTGTTCTACAGCATGCTCCGGTGAAGGGGGGCTCCCACACGCCCCCTCCAGAAACTGGGGGGCTCTTAGACTCCCCCCACAATTTTCTCAATTTCAGTTTAAAAAAACAAAATTTTAATTTTAATTGTTGTTTAGTCTCTATTTCAGACTTAGTCTTTAGTAATTTACTATTTCAGACTTAGTCTTTAGTAATTTACTATTTCACTATTTTAACATGCAATATCATTGATTCAAGTTTTCAATTACAATAATTGAAATTAGAAATATGAATATCAAGATTCAAATGACAAATTTGAAAATTATCATGATGAATTGTATAATGTGTTTGTATTATTAATTTGTTATATTCTGATTTACATTGCACCATAGTAGAAAACATCGCCGAAAAATCGCCGATGTCCCGAAAAATCGCAAGATTTTCGGGCCGGCGATTTTTTCGATTTTTTCCGGCAAAAAAATCGCGAGTTTAAGAAAAAATCGTACATCGCGCGGTTTGGAAAAAATCGGCGAGTTTTTGGAAAAAATCGCGCCATGAAGGGAAAAATTGGCGAGTTGACTAAGTCTTTCCGGTGAGGATTAAAAGTCATGTCGGCATTTTGTTTTCGGTTTTGTTTTGCATCATTCGCGTCGGCTGTTGAGAACCGGAGCACAGGCCCACAGAGTAGCAGCGTTGCGGCAAGGGTTCAGGGAAGAACGAGTTTATAGTTTATATATATATTTTTTTAAATCGGGACAGAGCCCAGTCCCAAATAGACTCCACAGAGCCCGGCCTCGGCCCCCGACAGACTCCCCGCGCCCGCACCTGTGTCCGCGCCCGCGCCGGCGCCTGCACCCGCGCCTGTGTCCGCGCTCGTTAGTTTTTTAATATACTATATATTATATATAGTATATACTATATACTATATATATTATAAAGTAATAAACTATATACTATACGCTGTATTATGTAATACTGTATAGTATACAGTATATAGTATATAATGTGTACAGTATATACTATATACTGTATACTATACAGTATTACAGGCTACAGCGTATAGTATATTACTATATAGTATATAGTATATACTATATACTATATATATAGTATATACTATATACTATAGTATATATATACTGTATTTATTTAATAAATTTTTAAATAAATTTTATATAATGTCTTTATTTATAAATTTATAAATTTTTTAAAATTTATATAATGTTTTTAACTTTTTAAAGTTTATTTGGGTCTAGACTCTAAATTTTTAAAATTTTAAATTTTAATCATAAATTCATAATGTCTTTTTTTTTTGTTTTTTTTGGGTCTAGACAGATAGTTAGCTACTAGTTTTGTGATGTCATTTTGTCTTATGATATATGTATGGACCATTGATTTCCCACTTTTGTTTTGAGTACTATTGGACAACTATATTCAGAGTCTAGACTTTCAGTATTGACTTTCATGTCTCATATTATATTTGGCATGCCTACATGATATCTATCAGTGTTTTTTCTATATTTATGTGTCAATGTATTTATTTGATGTCATTGTTGCTTTATATGCTTAAAATTATGAAAAAAATGAATATATTTTTTTTTTTTTAATATTTGCCGCGGTTTGCCGATTTTTGCCGATTTTTTCCGCCGATGTTGCCGAGAAGATGTTTTCTAGACCCTTGCCGATTTTTTGCCGATGCCAATGTTTTCTACTATGCATTGCACAATGATAAACTTAGTATTTACTATATATTATTTACTTTTAGTAGTTTACATGGGATAAATCATTGAATTGTTATTGCTGGGATTTAATATTTTATAATATTAATTTTTATTAAGACCTAGACGTACCCCTGCACCCCCCTCGAATTTCGCTAAAATTTGGGGGTGTTCTCCACACATCCCCCCAATGTGCGTTTCCCCTCTCCCGCATTCCCGAAACTTGGGGGAACATTGATATATATATATATATATATATATATATATATATATTGTGGTTCACCTACCCCCCAGTGGGGCTTGTTACATCCACGAGAACAACGCATAGGGGGCCTCACCCATTCGCTCTGATTACAGAGCTAACCCAATGGGGATATCAAGTGAGACCCTTATATAGCGATATATAGCCTCTCGAAGATTTGACCCCAAGACCTTCTGCTCACAATTTACAGCAACTCTACCACTTGAGCTAGCCATCGGGCTATTAACATATTTTATATTTATAACATTAACAACTTAATTATTATTTATCATTAACAACATATTTTATATTTATAACATAGATCTACACAATAAAATTGACACGCTGAGTTTTCTGTTGGAGTTTGTGCAACTTCAGAAGCTATTCTTATTGTTCTTGTATTGTACCTCCTACGAGAGATGAACTTATTGTAATCAATCATACAAACCCTAGAAGA
>LPNX010287377.1:694450-727436 GCA_001517045.1 Pseudotsuga menziesii
GCCCTAAGGTACCTTCTAATGTCTTAGTCTGCCCTAGTGTTAATTAACTAGGGCAGACTAAGACACTAGAAGGTACCTTAGGGCCCCCAGTAGTCTCCTGGGGTTCTTGGTTTGGGACCATGCAGGTTGATGCCATGGCAAAGTCCCTAACATATGGTTAGGGCCCCTATATGCCTCTAGGGTTCTTGGTCTGGGACCAAGCAATTCCTGCAGGTACATTCCTGGTCAATTAACCAGGTGGATCTTGGTCAAGTTGACCAAGATGATGATGTGTGATGTCCTCTCGCCTAATCGGTTATTGCAAGGTTGTTTCTCAAGGGACTGGCCACCCCTTCATGATGTCACTAGAACTTAACCCTTAGGAGCAATATTAAGGACCAGAGGATTACATCATTTAGTTTGGATTTTCTCCTTATACAGTGATGATAAAAATATATGGAACACACATGACATTTCCTTGAGACAGAAAAGATTAATGTCCTTGGTCTTGTTGGTCTTGTGGGTAAAAGGGTTGTTTTCCCACCTTAATGGTACACCTTGGTCTTATGGGTAAGGGGGTTTCCTTACCACCTTGTTATGACCCCTTTAGTTGACCTATGGTCCTTTATCTACCTTTTGGTCCTAGCGCTCTTATTCTGTGTGGTACCTTGACCACCTTTGCTATGATGACTTAACCTTATTATTTTTATTGTTTTTCTTGTGTCACCATATAACATTTGGTACCTTGCTCTAAGTCAACTCAACTTTATTTTATGTTTTATTTTGGTAACCATCCTAAAACCTAGGGATGCCTAAGTGACCCTAGAAGGCTTGTCAAGATTATAAATTAAGTTTCACTACTCCATTTCTAGTATGCATCTTGACACAAGAGAAGTTCAGATATTATCCTTAACTGTCTACCGTTGATTGGTGCTTGACGCCTAGGGTTACTGCTGCTTTGAAGGGTCTTTGTTGCTCCTTTCTCATTGTGGACTTAGGCTTCCTTCTCCTGACTAAGCCGTGACTGCTGGTGGCTGTATCTTTTCTCCTTTGAGCAGGTTCATGAGTGTAGTGACACCTTTTGAACAGGTCATGATAGTGTATGGTCTTCCTGGGCTAAGCCGTGATTGTTTTTCCCCTCTAAGAGATGGGTGTGATCTCTCTAGCAGGCGTGACTATGTGTAAGCCCTCTAAGGGTTAGGCATTAACTGTTTAAGCCCTCCTTGGTTGAGTCATGGAATGTTTGACCTTTCCCTGGCTGGGCGTGACCTCCAGCAGGCCATGACTGTGTGTAAGCCGTTTAAGGGCTAGGCGTTACCTGTTTAAGCCCTCCTTGGATAGGTCGTGGACTATTTGACCTTTCCCTAGCTGGGCATGACCTCTTTAGCAGGTCGTGACTGTTTGTGTCCCTTTTGAGGCTGGGTCGCGGACTTGTAACAACCTCTAAGGCTGAGTCATGACTATGGAACCTACTCCCAAGTTGGACCGTGACTGTCAGAAGCCATTAAGACTGGGTTGTGACCTTCTCTTGTTGGGACGTGACTCGCTAGTAACCCTCTTGGGTTGAAACGTGACACGTTTTAGCTGAGTCGTGTTTGATTGACAGCCTGCTAGGTTGGGTTATGAAGCCTTCTAGGGCTGAGTTGTGAATTGTAGTAATTTTCCCTTAGCTAGTCTATAAACTGTACAAGCTAAACTGTGACCCTCGTGAACTACCTCTAATTGAATTATGACTTTGTCAAGTCTGATCTCTGAGTTCTTTTGAGTCTGATTAGAAGGTGTCTTTGCCTTCATGAGAGTGTTGTTGTAGTTTGGATAAAGGGTTGAAGTTTCTCTTCATTATGTTGAAGAACTTGAGGTCTGTACCCTACACTACTATAACTCTCATATTTCTCTCAAGGTATGTCATTTGTTCCTCTAGTAACTTGTCCTTTTAGTGACAAGATCTGAAGCTAAAAGTATCTGAGTATAAGGCTGATCCAAAACAGTTCTAAACCAACATTGTTACTTGTTACTGTTTATAAAATTGCTTTCCTAGTACTGTTGTTACTGCTTTACTTCTTGTACATTGTTATTGTTAAATTCATCTCAAGGACCAACTTTAAACACAATGACCATTGAGGAGTGTTAAAGTTGAAAGAGATGAAAATTATGCTTAAATTTTATTACAATTGTTATATCTTGTATCTAGCACTGGTTTAAAGTTTCTTATATACATTAAAGTATATAAATTTGAAATTTTGCTCTCATAACCCTAACCTAACCAAAACTCTAACATGGTATCAGAGATTAGGGTGTAGCTAACTTTGTTTTGCAGGCTAACAGAACTACATAGATTCTAAGGTAAGGGTTGTATTATATTCAACTTGATTGCAGAAGCTCGTTTGACATATCTCATCAAGTTGACATCTAGAGTTTGAAGATGGCTACTCCTTCAATCAAATAAAAAGATAGGCTTGAAGGTGCCTCAAAATTTAATGCATGGAAGGCCAGGGTTCTAAATATCCTATAAGAGAGTGATCTGGATGACTCAGTTACTAGAGTTGTTGAAGAGCCCAATACAGCTCAAGGAAGAGCAACATTCAAAAAGAAGCAAGCTGAGGCAAAGAGAGCCATCTTTGACTAAGTTAAAGACAACTTGATGCCTGTAATAGCTCCCTTATGGACAGTTAAAGAATGCTTTGATGCCCTAGCAAATCTCTATGAGAAGAAAGCCCGTACTCGGTGAAGGGATTTGAAAAAACAAGTTCGATCACTTAAGATGGAGAAGGATGAGACTGTTGCTACCTTCTTCTCCAAGATCTCTCAGATAAGAGATCAACTCATGGCCATTGGAGACAAAGTAGAAAATGATGATCTTGTGCAGACAATATTCGATGATCTTCTTACAACTTGGGGACATTCCTGGCTTCAGTAAATGGAATAGAGGTTCATCCAAATTTCAAAAGATTATGGCATGATTGTTTAGAAGAAGGAAGGATCCAGAGTAGATCTAGGCCTCCACCTGAAAAGGATCATGCTCTAGCTTCCAAGGCAAAGAAAGGAAAGAATATTCCTCAGCACAAGGGCAATGGTAAGGAACCTCAAGGTAAGAATTTTCATAAATCAAATGTTAGGTGTTATAATTGTAGTAAGTTTGGTCATTATGCAAGGGATTGTAAGAAAACACCTAACAAGAATTGGCATAGAAAAAAGCATCATGCCTCAGTTGCTACAGAAGAAGAAAAACCTCAACAAAAGAAATCAAGGGGTGAGACCATGGATCTAGATCAAGTAAAAGAATACTACTTGGCTTCAGCACTCACAAGTTCCATCTCCAACCTTTCAGATTTCTGGTGGATAGATAGTGGAGCCACTAAGCACATGACTGGATTCAAGAAGCCCCTTACAGTTTACGAGGCCAAGAAGTTCCATAACAAAGTGGAACTTGGAGATGGAAATACCTATGCCATTAAAGGAGTGGGTTCAACTGCCCTTCAGCTTGACTCAAGTACGTTAATTAATGTTGGGGAAATTTTATATGTTCTTGGTCTAAAGAAGAATGTCATTTCAGTGACAGTCTTAGAAGACAAGGGGTTCTCTGTAGCCTTCTCGGAAGAAAAGGCTTTGGTATGGCCTAAAGGTGGAAGTATGAGCTCAACCATTGTGATTGGAGTCCGTGAAGGTGAACTCTACAAGGTCTCGGGACATGTTATTAAAGATCTATACCCCTGTCAGGATTCAGAGATCAAGAGGGAGCCAACTGTGCTCCTCAATCCCCAGAAGAGTGGGGTTGCGAAAAAAGAAAGTAGAGATGTGATCTTCCATCACTCCAGAGAATCTTCCAGTGACTCAAATATGGAAGCCTATGAGAATTCTTGTTTAAAGAAGCAGAGGGAGAAGGCCAAAAATCCTTCAGTTGATCTCATTGAGAAGCCTATTGAAAAGCTTCAAGGATGCTCTAGTGGGAGCCAAGTCACTGATTCAGATTCCTCCACTTATGAGGAAGAAACCAAACAACAAGTTTGGAAAGATGATATATGGAAAGTGATTCTCAATTATCAAAGGAAGTCAGTTATAAATTCCAAGTGGATCTATGAGATCATGCTTTGTGCTCATATAAGAGTTGTTTGAAGCTCTCAAAAAATCCTGTATTTGATGACAGGTCGAAACACATTGAGAAGAGTTATCACTATCTCAAGCACATGGTGCAGTATATTCTGTCAAGAAGACAGGTTATCGATGTGTCTAGTATTGTTGACAATGTCTCTCTTACTGAGAGGGAGTGTTAAAGATAGTACAGCTGCGAGATCCATTCTCAGGGAGGATGGTACCCTAGTCAATTAACTAAGGCAAAGTAACACCCTAGAAGGTACCCTAGGGCCCCCAGTAGTCTCCTAGGGTTCTTGGTCTAAGACCAAGCAAGTTGATGCCATGGCAAAGTCCCTAACATATGGTTAGGGCCCCTATATGCCTCTAGGGTTCCTGGCCTAGGACCAAGAAACTTTTTGGTCTGGGACCAAGCAGATCCTGCAGGTTGAGGCAGAGACATTCTTGGTCTGGGAGCAAGCAATTCCTGCAGGTACATTCCTAGTCAGTTAACCAGGTGGATCTTGGTCAAGTTGACCAAGATGATGATGTGTGATGTCCTCTCTCCTAATTGGTTATTGCTAGGTTGTTTCTCAAGGCACTAGCCACCCCCTCATGATGTCACTAGCACTTAACCCTTAGGAGTAGAAATGAGGACCAGAGGATCACATCATCTAGTTTGGATTTTCTCCTTATACAGTGATGATAAAAATATATGGAACACACATGACAATATATCTTGAGAGAGAAAAGATTAATGTCCTTGGTCTTGTTGGTCCTGTGGGTAAAACGGTTGTTTCGCCACCTTGATGGCACACCTTGGTCTTGTGGGTAAGGGGGTTGCCTTACCACCTTGTTGTGACCCCTTTAGTTGATTTGTGGTCCTTATCTACCCTTTGGTCCTAGGGCCCTTATTGTGTGTGGTACCTTGACCACCTTTGCTATGATGACTTAACCTTATTGTTTTATTTTTTGTGACCATATAACCTTTGGTACCCTACTATAAGTCAACTCAACTTTATTTTCATGTTTTATTTTGGTAATCATCCTAAAACCTAGGGATGCCTAAGTGACCCTAGAAGGATTTTCAAGATTATAAATTAAGTTTCATTTCTCCATTTCTAATGTGCATCTTGATACAAGAGAAGTTCAAATCTTATCCTTGACTGTCTACTGTTGATTGGTGCTTGATGCCTAGGGTTACTGCTGCTTTGAAGGGTCTTTGTTGATCCTTTCTCATTGTGGACTGAGGCTTCCTTCTCTTGAGTAAGTCGTGACTGTTGGTGACTATGTCTTTTCTCCTTTGAGTTGGTTCATGACTGTAGTGACACCTTTTGAGAAGGCCGTGACAATGTATGGTCTTCCTGGGCTGAGTCGTGATTGTTTTTTCCCTCTAGGAGTTGGGTGTAACCTCTCTAGCAAGTCGTGACTGTGTGTAAGCCCCTTTAAGTGTTGGGCGTTAACTATTTAAAACCTCCTTGGCTAGGTCGTGGACTGTTTGACCTTTCCTTGGCTAGGCGTGACCTCTCTGGTAGGTTGTGACTATGTGTGAGCCCTTTAAGGGCTGGGCATTAACTGTTTAAGCCCTCCTTGGTTGGGTTGTGGTATGTTTGACCTTTTCCTGGTTGGGTGTGACCTCTCTAGCAGGCCGTGATTGTTTGTGTCTCTTTGAGGCTGGGTCGTGGACTTGTAACAGCCTCTAACACTGAGTCGTTGTTGATGTATTTGTAACTTCAGAATGTATTCATTTGTATATCTTATGTATTGTACCCCGATGTTCCTATCGGGAAGTATCTGTAATGTAAACAAGTCATGTAAAATCATTGAGGTTAACCCTCCAATGTAAGTCGGGGCAATAGTCCCCACAATTGAGTTAAGATTAACCATCCTCGTTGATCGGAGGGCAAAGTCCCCACAGTTGTGGGGCACTAGGGTTATTAGACTCTCCTAGAGAAGTCAACCCTGGTAAGTAATTGTTAAGTGAGGCCGACATGTCAGAGTGGACATTAAGTGAACGGAAGAATATAAATAGAGAGTGAGCCTCTCTATTTAATACAACACACTCACTCACTGGGACGTATGAGTGAGAGAGGAGAAGCTCTCTCAAGTGAGAGAGAGAGAACAGCGGTGGAGATCATCTTTTTTGTCTTTGGGTTTTACTGCTGCCTTTGGTGCTCATTCTATCTCTGAGGAAGTTGCGGGGTTTTCTCCTTTATGGTTTCCCCGAGGAAAATCTATTGTGTCTATTGTCTCTTGTGATTGATTGTTGTGCATGTTATTCTCTCAGTTAAGATCCTAAGATCATATTGCTTAAATGATAAAAATCTAACATGATATCAGAGCTAACCTGAGAAGAAGGCATTGTGCAGCTGCAGAAGCTAGGGCTTCTTACTTTTTGGGTCTCTCTCCACAATCCATCAACAAAAGGATGCTAGGCTAACTCTCCATTGAAGGGCGCATCTTTCTGTCGAAGAAGAATTTGATTCTGGGCAGTTTCAGTTTTTGCTGTGGGAAGTTAGGGCTTTCTACAAAAAAGAAATTTTTGAGTGAGCCCGGCATAGGATTACTCTCCTCATCAAAATCGAAGTTTAGAGACTTGGGTCGAGTTTTTTGGTTCGGTGAAACTCCGAGAAGTTCAAACCCTAGTTTGAACCTGGGCCTGAAAAACCCTAAAATACTAAAACAGGTAGTTTGGTAGATTCGCTATATATCGAGATTGGAGAAGGCTCAAGAGCCGAAACTTTCACAGTCTGAAGATAAATTCCTGATGTACACTGTGTAAAAGTTTCAGCCTTAGATTCGCTATATTCTGGGAGATATGATTCCTCCAATTCAAGGTTCCAGTCTCTTCCAGGATTCATCCCTAAACAAGACACCTAGGGAAAATCTCAATATCTTGGGCTACAAAGATCCAAATGAAATTTCGCAAGATGTTCCAAATAGGGCACGAACTGTACTTTCGGTGGTAAAAGTTTCAGACCCCGAAAGTGAAACAGTGACATGTGGAAGTCCGTACAACTTCGCTACCCTGAACAATCCTGAAACAAGTCACCTTGGGAAAACTCTCATAAGTCCCAATTGGTGAAACCAATTCTGGTCAAACCTGTGGTGTTGGAAAGAGAACAGACGAGGTTACCTCAGTACGAAATTTTAGACACAGAGGAGCAGCAATTTCGGAGATACCACAGAAACAGTATCAGGCATTTCTGCAGAAGAAATTGGAAAACTAGGGCTTTCTGTTCTGGGAGCTTCCCTCCACTGTTTTCAGAAAAGGAGTACATTGGACAACTCACCTTGAATAGGTCTATCTTTCTATCCAATCAGATTTGAAAGATTCCAAGTTTTGAAAATTAGGGTTTCTCTGACAAACCCTAGATCAACCAACTCCGAAACCAGGATGGACACCTCAAATTGGTAAGATCTAATCTTTTGCTATTTACAGTTGAGGTTCTCATTTTAAAATGACTAATCACACCAGCTTAATGACAAGCATGGTGAGGTTGACAACTTCCAAGCATGGAAGTATTGGATCTCACTGGTTCTTGAAGAAAATGAAATTGGGCACCTACATAAGTGGAAAGGTTCCAGTTCCAGAGGGAGATGAGGCTAAAAGCCTTACACAAGAAGAACTTGGTCAAGGCCAAGAAGATCATTGCTGATTCAATCACGGATCACCTTATACCACAAGTGTCTTCCTTAAAGACACCGAAAGAGATGTTTGATTCCTTGACCAAGCTATTTGAAGGAAAGAACATAAATCAGAAGATAACTTTAAGAAAATAGTTGAAGAATGTGAAGATCCAGAATGCAGAGACCATACAGTCATACTTTATAAGGGTCTCAAATCAAAGAACAACTTGAAGAGGTAGAAGAAGAAGTGGAGAATGCAGAAGTTGTGATAACCACCTTGAATGGCCTCCCATGATCATGGAATTCATTCATTCAAGGAATGTGTGCCAGAAAGAAGTGATTACTTTTAGCAGACTCTGGGAAGAACACCCACAAGAAGAAGCTCAACTCATAATAAGAGAAAAGAAGATGGGAGCAACTGAAGATCAAGCTCTCACCATCCAAAGAAGATCCCTCAAGCGATGAGGAATACGAAGAACTCAACTCTTGAACAACCTCTTATCCATCTTAGCATTTGGATAAGAAATGATGAATGAAGAAGATGACGAAGTTGAAGGCTCAAGGAGTCTACCCACGAAACAAATAAAGATAAATATTCAATTGTCATTTCATGATATTATTTTGTTATGCTTTTGTTTATATTCAGTTGATATGTTATGCATGATAGAATGTTTGCATTAATGACAGTATACTACTAATATGCATGTGATGGGTAAGTAGCCCATGGTGCTATACAACTCTCCATTGCTACTTAGCTAGAATGAAACCTCTTTGCTGACATATTGGATTAGTGCACAATCTCAATGTTGTCCTAGTAGAGATGGAAGGCATCTAAAAAGTTTCCGTGAGATATGGATGAATGTTGTATTGGCTAAAATAGTTGCATGATAATATCTTTATGTATAAGAATTTACCATTATGAATATGCATTATGAAATGTATTTAACCATACAACTGATGCATTTGACTTATAGGAAATATCACGTACAATCACCTACAAGAAAAGAAGGATGAGACTTGTTTTGAAGAACAAGTGACGACAATTCAAGAAACAATCCAAGATGAAGAATAATATGACGATACATTCAAAGAAAGAAGAAATCTCAAACACAGTGCAGTTATGCGACACTGTTCAGCGACATCATTGATGCAGAGCCTTCCAGCTATGAAAAAGTTGTTAAGCTAGTAGCAACAAGGAAGGTCTTCGTACATGCATGTGTTCTTGCATGCAGAAGACTTAAAATAGGAAACCAGTTGTATTTAATTTACTTTTCAAAAGTTTACTTTGGAAAATAAATTAAAGTGATCTAAATTAACTTTAGTGAACCACTAGTTAAAGTGAAAGTGAAATTAGAGTCTTTGCTTTACCACTAGTTAAAGTGAAAGTGAAATTAGGGTTTTCGCTTTACCTAAAGTTATAAAAGAGAGATCAATTGGTGGAGAGAACACACACTTGTATTCCGACAGAGACAGGATACAGACAATGAGAGAAAGTCAGACAAAGGATTTAGCCGAGAAAACGGAGGAGCGAGCAGCAGGATCATCGAGCTTCGTACAGCTGGGCCGTACACTCACACAGGAGGGTGTTGAAGTTTAGCTGCAATTTGCCCAGTGATTCTTGTTATCCACTTATTTGTACCATAGCTGGATTAGTTGAGGAACCACCATTTTACAAACATGTTCAATGTTTGATTCCAGTGTATCAGTTGATCCGTCTTCATGTCTAGCCAATATTGGCTAATCAGTTTTTCATTTGAATAATTTTGACCATGGCCTCACGAGGTTTGTAATAAAATGTGCTAGTAGGGTATTTTTGAGTGGTTTGGTCTCCTGAGACGTAGAATCTCAACTAAGGTATTCCAGGGAGTTTTTTTCCCTTGACAATTATGCTTTGCCTATAGCCGAGTATAATTGACGAGGTTTTCTCTCGCTTCCTCCCACGCTGGAATGCCCGATTTTGAATTCTGGGCCTTGGGGGGTTATTAGAGCCTAACTGAGTGTTATAAACCTACTAGGCATGGTTAGAGTAGAGCATGGTCTTGTCCTAAGTCAATAGGACCTTTAAAAATTTACCGAATGGGTAAAAAAATTATTTTTTAATTTTTAATTATTTCCCTAAGTTTTTTAATTAATTTTTCCATAAATTAAAAGGAAAAATCTCATTTGTAATAAGTCGGTCATCTATACCCCGAATTCAGTGATTGAAGACTCTAACCTTAAGCCAAAAATCATTCTTGATCAGCCAGCCAGTCAGATCCAACTTTCAGATCATCAATCGGACACATAACGCCCTTTTTCTCAAAAAAGTCATTTTTGAGGAAAAAAATGAATTTTTATTAAAAAATGACTATTTTGGAGAAAATTAAAACTCTCCAAAATTAATCCAAATTCAACGAAATAAAAGGCTAAATGACATCTCATTGGGCATTTATGATGATTAGAGTTATCATAACTCAGCTTCAGTTAACATTCAGTGAGCAATAAATTTATATTCAGTTAACGGATTTGTCATTTCCAGCTAAACTCCCGAATTTGATGAGATGGAGAGCACTCATTGGTTTGATGATTTGATCGAGGTGAAGACTGAAGATTACACTAGCAGTGGCCTTTCCAAACCTAGCAATGGCTTCCTCCATACCTAGAATGTGGTTCTACCTACATGCTCACGCCTCCTCTCTCCAACAGGGGCGTCATCACACGTGTGGGCTCAGTTTGGGCTCGGTTTTCAGTGCTGAGGGTTGGAATGGGGGCGCCTTGCCTAGGTGGAGGCCTCCCCTCATTCCCAACCCATCTTCTTTAGGTCTGCTCTCTCAGTGGTGGCTAGTCCGGTTAGGTCTAGTTTTCTGGTTTTAGGGTTTTGGGTTCTTCATTCATTGTATAAATAGAGGCTCCTTTAGCTCTATTCGAATGGACTTTTGTAGCAGAGTTACTCTGAGAAAATTGTATCAAGCATTTGCTTTCAATTGTTAATAAAGATTCGACTTTAGAGGTCTATGAGCTCTTAGATGTGGTAGCTTTCTAAATGTTTGAGGTGATATTGTCTCTAACCCCTATTTCTTTAATACTTATATGAGATCAATTGTTTTGTTAGCTCAAGAAGGCCATTGTTGGCACAGTAGAACAATCATTTGTAGTTTCAATTTGATTGTTTATGCGAGGTAGATTAGTATCTTGATGGACATGAGTAATCAGTATATATGTAATGTTGATCATGATTAAATTTTCTTAGCATACTAGCATGTTATTTTGATCTCACGTTTGTATTGAGTTGTGGTGTGTTATCAGGCTTCACAGGTTGAAGAAGGGTGTGAGCTCAGCTACTTCTATCCCAGGCTTCAAGCAACCATTTGAATCTAACACTTTAATTGCAGGACCTACAGAGATCGTCTTCTTTAAAATACAAAAAGAAAGCTGGGAGTCTAACTCTCTCTCTTTGGTTCCATCCATAAAATTAATGCTCTTTTGGTTACCGGTCACTTAGGAAGCCCTAGTTTAATTTTTTCAACCTTCAGGCTTCCTCCCCATTGCCTTGTTTGCCTTGCCTCTACCTCTTCTTCTTCGCTGCCCTCTTTTTACTTTAGTTTGCAGCCCCTTTTCTTCTTCTTGGACAGCCATCTTTTGCCCTAGTTTTTTGACCCTAGCTTTCTCCTTTTTGGGCAGCCTTCTTTTGATTGTTCGCTGCCCTCTTTTTCACTATTTTGCAGCCTTCTTTTTGCTTTTTGGACAGCCCTCTTTCCCACCTTTTCTCTCTCCTCTTTTTTGGCTTTTCTTCTCTCTTTTTCCTCTTTTTTCATTGTTGGTTTTTGTCCTCTTTTTCGAGATTTTAGTTAGTAGTCTGTCTTTAAAGTCTTAACTAATGCATAACGTGTAAAATGTTTTAAGCTCTTATTTGCAGGATAAACCAAGAAAAGCCCAAAGGCTAAAAGCAAGATAGAGAGCAAACAAGAAGTGCAGAAGAACAAAAAGACTTTTCCCCTCTTCTTCCGTCCCTTTCTTCCCTGTTCTTCCAAGAAAAGGCAAAGAACAAGTTATCAAAAAATTGTAAATTAATAAAAAGCGAGTGGGATTACGGCTCCCACACCCTTCTTCCCCCATTTGGGGGAAGCCTGTATCGTCTCATTTTCATGTTTTCCATTTTTATTGCTAATGGTAGAATAGTGTAGTTTAATCATCAAATCTTAGTCAAGTAGTGCATGTTTGATTAATCTGTTATTCATATAAAGATAGTTAAAAGTATTGTTTTGATTATTCTAATTGAATGTGACATCTTTCTTTTAGTGTACTTAACCCTTTGCTTTCCCGATTAAGGCCCTTAGACGCCTGAAAGAGACTCTTGGGTAGATCTTTATTATTTTTTCATTAAGTGTTTAATCAATTCATCAATAAGTAAGACTCTTGAACTTGCAGAAACACAAGTCAAGAGCACTCTCTATTAGAGAGCATCTTTAGTCTTGCATAATCCCTGCATTAGGCATTTAGATCAGATAAGACTCTTGAACCTCTATCATAAGACAAGGTCAAGAGCGCTCTATGTCGAAGAGTTTAATTAATTAACTTAATAAAACTTTCAACACACACACCCCTCTAATTAATTAACTTCGTTGATCATCCTTCACCTAGTATGCTCTGCCGACTTTCGGGTTGGGCTCGTACTCAGAACGGTGAACGAACTTGTTAAGTTCGCACAAGAGAAACATAATTAAAACTTTTACCCCATAACCAACGCACCGGCGTTGTCTCGACTAAATACTTAGGCAAGTGGGCAAATTCCAAGTGTGGGCGCTGGACAACCCAATCTGGACATAGTTGGTTAACTTATTGAACACCTAGCTGTGATTCCAGACAGGTCCGTCATGTCTTCGAACGGAGCCACTGAAGGTATTTCCGGTTAGGATTTCCAGACACCTTAAGCAAGATCACCATTAAAATCTTTTAAAACCTACCAAGAGCATTCGCACAATCTAATACTCACTAGCTTAATTCCTAGACTTTTCATTTTATTCACGCATTTTCATTGACTCCATAAGGCACTGGTCCTTGGTTAAAGTTGAATAATTATCTATCTTGATCAATTGTCTGTGGTTCATTTTAATTGCTATCTCTGAATGCTTAGTTAAAAGTCTAGAATCTTTGCTTATCTGTGTAATCTCTTGTTAGCAACGTGGATTGCTTCTGATTAATTGTCATTCTCGTAATAAACAAACATGTCCAATCATAATAAACTCCTAAGTAACACCCATCCGCATCTGCAACTAAGTAGAACACTTTAATCACATTGAGCCTTAGAAAACTCTTTGTTAGGGACTACCCCCCTTGGCTTCGTCAAGAGTTAGCCTAAACGGAGGAGCTAGGAGTAGGTGACAGTACCTAGCTCTGTGCTTGCCCCCAAGGTCACACCTCTCCCACTTTCCTAAGTGAGGAGACAACTTTCATTAGATTTCTGCTGCTGGTGTGCAATCGGCGGACAACAATTCTGTCGGGTACTGCATTCGCCAGGTTTGGGTGAATTTGCAGTGATTGTAAAAGTTCCATATTTTCTCATAATAAAATCTATATTTGATTGCTGCACCGATTTTCCCATCTTGGGTTTTTCCGGGGTTTCCATACCCAAAATAATAGTGTCAATATCATGATGTAATGTTGTGATTTATTTCTCAATTTTATATTCCGCAGTATACTATAAAAGATATTCATGTGTGGTTATCAGTTGATATTTTGCATGCATTGTTGAGCCCTAGTTGAATATTAAAAGAAAATTTATAGAAGTAGCCAAGAAGAAAGGGAAGGAGAGTACCAGTTCAAGAAGAATGATGTCTAGTATTGAGACTTGAAGGGAAGTTCATAGTTCCATCATGCAGTAGATGTAAACATCGTGGGATACAAGGCAAGATTCGTAGCACGAAACTTCTCACGGAAATAAGGCATAAACTACGAAGAGACATTTGCAGCCATTGGAAGTTAAGACACATGACAGGAAGACTCGTGTGTGCAAATTAAAGAAGGCCTTGTACGAGCTCAGAAGACACCCATGGGATAACACATACATGAGGAGCTTGAATATCACCTAGAGTGATGAAGATCTTAACCTTTGCTACAACGTTGAAGATGAAAGCCTATAAAGGATGACAAGCTCACAGATGGGTGCGACAAGAACTTTTGAAAAGGTTCAAGATAGAAGATCTTGGTATCCAGTGACCTTAGATGGATACATAGAATATTAGTAGCAGAGGAAGATACTTGTCACTCCGATACAGAATGTTTCAGTGCATAGAGTACGAAAGAAAGAGGGAGAATGATGCTCCGCTTCAGAGGGAGTGACTGCAGAGGATCCTGAGGTTCGACATGGTACGACAGGATGGACAGATTATTGATGACTCTAGGTTTTACTGAGAGTAAAGCAGATTCCAACCTTTACGTCAAGGTTGAATGCAGAAGACCAGTGATGCTCCTGTTATATGTCGATGACTTGTTCCTGACAGAAAAGAGGAACTCATTAAAGTTGCAAGAAGGAGACTTGCTGCCGAGCTTGAGATGAAGGACTTGGATACGATGCACTACTTTCTAGGCATGGAGGTTTGGCAGAATGAGGATGGAATCTCCCTAGGACAAGGGAAGTATGCAGTAGAGATCCTGAAGAGGTTCAAGATGATGGACTGCAAGGCCATGACCACACCTATGGCATCGAACCTGAAGCTACTGAGTGTTGCTTCATCAAAGTCGGTTGACGCCACGATGTATCGTCAGATGATTTGTTCCTTGATGTACCTGACGAATACAAGACCACATATTTGCTTTGCTGTGAACACATTAAGACATGTTCACCTGATGGTTGCAAAGCATGCAGTGAGGTACCTAAAGGGTACAGTTGAGTATGGGCTCAAGTATGATACAAATTTGAAGATTAACCTAGAGGGTTATGTGGATTCGGATTGGGCAGGCAATGCCATTGATAAGAAGAGCACTTCTTGGTGTAGTAGGAAGCAGTCCTGCGTGGCACTGAGTACAGCCAAGAGAGGAG
The DNA here is from genome assembly GCA_001517045.1 of Pseudotsuga menziesii. Classification (NCBI taxonomy): domain Eukaryota; kingdom Viridiplantae; phylum Streptophyta; class Pinopsida; order Pinales; family Pinaceae; genus Pseudotsuga; species Pseudotsuga menziesii. The sequence continues at coordinate 709,146 of LPNX010287377.1, forward strand.
CAGTGAAGCTCCAGTATGTGATCCAAATCGAGATCTCTCGAAAGAGGGAGTTCTAGCATATCCGGTGAGACAGGTTGTCTGAGCATAAATCCTGGTGAAGCTCGTAGGTTGCTCAGACGTAATTAGTCCTGTAGGTTGTCATCGGATGTAATCGGTCCTGGCGAAGCTCGCAGGTTATCCTTGGACGTAATCAGCCCTGATATGATCCTATGCTAGAAATGGCCAGAGTGAAGTTTGAGTACTTCAGGAAGAAGTTTGGTGTTTTCCAGATCGAGGTTCCTTCCAAGGGGAAGTGATGAGTCCGCGTGCCCTTTTGACATGATGGAAGGCTAAGCTTCACATGGTTAGATGTAAGTGCAGAGATGTCTGATGTGATTGTGGGTTGTGTTACCACATGATCAGTGTAGAGATATTCTGATGTGATTGTGGGATGTGTTCCCACATGATCAGTGCAGAGCCATTCTGATGTGATTGAGGGATATGTTCCCACATGATCAGATATAAGTGCAGAGATGCTCTGATGTGATTGTGGGTTGTGTTACCACATGATCAGTGCAGAGATATTCTGATGTGATTGTGGGATGTGTTCTCACATGATCAGTGTAGAGCCATTCTGATGTGATTGAGGGATGTGTTCCCACATGATCGAATGTAAGTGCATGATCCGGCGGATTATTCCTCTTTGAAAATCCAATATGGTACATGGTTCAGAAACGGCGGTTGAAGAAAATCGGGCGGCCAAACTCCTAGTCTATCCGCGGGGATAACCGGACGCAAAAAAATATGAGGATCGGCGGTCGGAAGCCTTTTCCCTTCCGCAATGGCGGGGCTCGGAAGCCTTTTCCCTTCCGCAACGGCGGGGGTCGGAAGCATTTCCTCTTCCGCAACGGCGAGGCTCGGAAGCCTTTTCCCTTCCGCAACGGCGGGGGTCGGAAGCTTTTCCTCTTCCGCAACAGCGGGGCTCGGAAGCCTTTTCCCTTTCGCAACGGCGGGGCTCACAAGGCATCTCCCTTCCGCAACGGTGGAAGCTTAACGGACGTTCGGACGGATCGGAAGTCGGAACGCTTCCGGCAGCCGCAACTGCGGAGACCAAAGTAACATGCGTTCTGACTCGAAAACCAGCTGACAGCCGATTGAAACAGAGATCATCGGAGGAAAAATATCGGAGCTCGTTGCGTATCACTCTTCCGCAACAGCGGAAGCCCGGATAACTAAAACTTCCGATTCAAATACTCAGCATGCGTTCGCGCGGGGATTTTCCATCATGGGTTTTGCAGTTGGTATACGGTTTGGATGCAACGTCTCAGGGAATGGAACCGACGCATTGGTAACGTTTTCTTTTGGTTCTTTGGTTCAGTTAAGGAGATGAACAGCCTGTTATGATGACGAGTTGGCACTTGGCAGGGGATGTGAACAGTCGCATTTCTTTTACGTTTTGTCTCCTTGGTAACAGCTGTGTGAAAGAAGGCAAATCCGTTACTTATGAGGCTTAAATAGAGGATGCTGGCGACCAGAAGAGAGGACGATTGGGGGGGGACTCAGTTCGTTGGGAGCACAGTGCAACGTTTTCTCTGTGATGAGAAGCTTCAGAGCGCATTTTGCTGTTCCTTTTGAAGTCGACTATTCTCAGTTATAACTTGGCTTCTTTTGACCGTTGAAGTCTAGTTTTGTAACATTAGAGAGGAGGTCTTGAAGACTTTACTGTTGATGTCCAGTTTCTGTGATTAGTCCAGAACCATTTGTACCATTTTGAGAAATCAATTGGATCGGTTCCCATTGGAGAGGGGCCCAGAGACGTAGCCCAGTGGAGGGGGTGAACTCCGTTATCAATTTCTGTCTGTGACTTTGGGTTCTGTGTTTTCTGCTTGGCATCTGTTTATCAGTCTTGTTTTTCATTCCTGTTCTGAGCATTTAATTTCTGATAATGCTGTTCCTTTAATTAACCTGTTGCACGCATTCTTTTACAACAAACTTTTAATGCACTAAAGTTGAGGTCCTACGGATCATATTTGGTATCAGAGCTGGTTGACTGTTGTGCAAGTTTGTGAATGCTTACCAGGTCCAGGTTAAAGCTTGGTGAAGGAGAATTAGTTGAAGGAGATCCTGAGATTGGCTCCAGGAGAACATTCTCAAGAACCATGTCTTCTCCACGAGGGGAAAAAAAAGGACATACTGAACGGAAAAAACCTGTCATTTCTGAAACTGAGTTTCTAGAGGCTTTTATGAGCATGAAAGCCATGATGGAAATTCTACTCGATGAGCGAGCAGAAAGGAAGAAGGAAGAAGGATCTTCATCCAGAGAGGCAGAAGTGAAGTCGGAAGAAAAGGGTAAAGGAGTAGGAGGTGATGGTGATCCTCCTGATACTAAACAGACTTTTTCTTCTTCTCATACTTCTCATAATGCAAGTCCTAATATGCCTTATTTCAAATTGGATGTAAAATTTGAATTACCTATTTATAATGGAGATGTAGATGCTGAAAAATTAGACAATTGGATCAAGCAGCTTGAAATATATTGCAGGGTGCAGGGCATTAATGATGACCCTTCCAGAATCCAATTGGCCACTTTGAGAATGAGTGGAATGGCTCTTACTTGGTGGGAGAGCCAGATTCAGCAAGATCTTCGAAAGAATGGTAAAATTATTTCAATTTGGAATGAATTCATTGAAGTATTGACGAAGAAATTTTATCCTTTAGGTCACATGTAGCAATTAACCATGAATTGGCAAATGTTTAGACAAGCTAAAGGACAAAGCATTCAAGATTATACTCATGAATTCAAAAAGAGGGCTATTGCATTGAATGTTTCATTAGATACACAGGAAACTCTTCTTAAGTACATTGGTGGCATGCATTCTTATTTGAAGCATACTTTGTTGATGTTTAATCCTAGTAATTTGGATGATGTATGTGTTCAAGCTACCCATTTAGAAGCCAGGGGTAAGCATGCTAATGATACTTTTGTGAAGAAGTCATTTAAATTTGACAGCAAATCAAAAGGAAAAGATAAGGGGAAAAAGAAGATGGCTACTGTTAAGAAAGAGGGTGAAAAGCCTACATGTTCGCATTGTCAGAAGGGACATGATGTCTCTAAGTGTTGGAAACTTCATCCGGAGTTAAGGCCAAAGCAGTACGGAGGAAACGAAGACAAAGGAAAAGCAAAAGCTACTGCAGCAGCTATTCAAGACTTAGGATCCGACTCAGGTGATGAAACAAAGGTTACAGCTGTCGAAATCCAAGGTAAGGATAAAAGTATCTCACTTCCCATTGATGCACAATCCAGTTCTAGTGCAAGTACAAGTCTGCCATCTACTTCTAAGCAAAATGATAAAGATAGAAGTGCACGGTTTCATGTTCGTGTCATTGCAAATCACACAAAGATTGATACATTGTTTGATAGTGGTTAGCAAGTAAATCTGATATCAGAAGAAGTGGTTAGGAAATTGCATTTAGTTACTGTGCCTCATGAAAAGCCCTATCCTCTAGGTTGGGTTACTAATGATACACGATTGCAAGTTACAAGGAAATGTGTATTAAAATTTGCAATTACTGAAAAGTTTAGGGATGAGGTAGAATTGGACGTAGTACCACTTGACATTTGTGGAATTGTACTTGGGAGTCCATATTTGTATGACCGGAAAGCAGTCTTTTCTAGAGAGCAGAATAAGTATCATCTTTTTAAAGAAGGTATGGAATATATTGTACGAGCACATAAGATAAAAACCAATCTAGCAATAGTCTCTGCAGGACAAATGAAGAGGTTGGTAAATGCTAGTAAGAACTTTGTGTTGATGATGGTTAAGATGAAAAATGATGAAGTCTCTAAATCTTTTGAAGAATGTGACCCTAAGCATAAATTTGAACTGATTGACATCATTTCTGAGTATGATGATTTGTTTCAAGATCCGAAGGGGTTACCACCGAAGAGAGAGATTCAGCATGAGATACATTTGCAGCAGGATGTGCCACTCCCGAACATAGCCATGTACCGGATGTCTGTAATGCAGAATGAGGAGATCAAGAAGCAGGTTCAGGAGCTGATTGAGAAGGGGGTCATCCGGCCCAGCACTTCTCCTTGTGGCTCTCCCATAGTCTTGGTTCCAAAGAAGGATGGGTCGTGGAGGATGTGTATCGACTACAAGGCCCTTAACAAAATCACCATTAAAAACAAGTATCCTCTTCCCCGCATTGATGATTTGCTTGATTAGTTGAAACATGCAACTTACTTTACAAAATTGGATCTGCGTAGTGGGTATCATCAAATCCGTGTCGCTGAGCATGATGCTTGGAAAACAGCTTTTAAGACGAAACAGGGTTTGTATGAATGGCTTGTAATGCCTTTTGGGCTTTGTAACGCACCAGCTACTTTCATGCAGGTCATGAATGATGTCTTTCGTTCATTCATTGATGATTTTGTAATTGTATATCTAGATGATATCCTTGTGTTTAGCAAAACTTGGGAAGAGCATGTTGTACATGTGAAGAAAATTTTAGATGTACTGAGAAAGGAAAAGCTTTATGTAAAAATGTCTAAATGTGAATTTGCTAAAACTTCTTTAGTATATCTAGGCCATATTATTGGTGGAGGCCACCTGCGAGTGGACCCAGCCAAGGTTGCTGTCATTGTAAACTGGCCACGGCCTAACACCGTTACTGAAATCAGAAGTTTTCTGGGTGCGGTTCAGTATTGGAGGAAATTCATTTCTAGGTTTTCTTCCATTGCTGCTCCATTACATGCGTTGACAAGCATTAAAGAGATTTTCCAGTGGGGAGGCAAGCACCAGAGAGCCTTCGACACTCTGAAGGAAAATATCAGCACAGCACCAGTTCTGACATTGCCAGATTTGCAACAGCCATTTGAGATCGAAATCGATGCCAGCGGGTTTGCCATGGGAGCAGTTTTGATGCAAGGAAGGAAGCCAGTCTGTTACCATTCAGAAACATTCTCTACTGCGGTAAGTAACTATCCGACCTATGACAAAGAATTGTATGCTTTAGTACAGAGTGTGAAGAAGTGGAAACATTATATCATGGGAAAAAAGACAGTCATACATACTGATCATCAGCCACTTCAATATTTACAATCTCAAACTAAAATACAACAAAGTAGGCATTTAAGATGGATGGGGTTCTTACAACAGTTTCATCTCGTCATTAAGTACAAAAAGGGAATCCATAATAAAGTAGCAAACATGTTATCAAGGCCACCTATGAATGCTTCAATCATTCTTCAGAACAGTTCATTAACACATGAAAGTTATATTGAACAGTATGCAGAAGATAAAGATTTTAGGGAAGTATATGCATCACTAATACATGGTAAACAGGAAGAGAACTATTTTGTGCATGACCAACTCATGTATCATCTCGGTAAACTCTGTATTCCAGAGAAAGAAAGAGTGCATGTGATCTGAGAGGCACATAGTTCATTGATTGCAGGACATTTTGGTGTAAGCAAAACATTGTCTGTATTGCATAATCATTGTTATTGGCCTCAAATGCAAGAAACTGTAGCTAAATATATAAGGGGTTGTGTTATGTGTGCAACAAGTAAGCCTAGCAATAGGAAATTGGGTTTGTACACTCCTCTTCCAGTTTCTTCTCGTCCTTGGGAAAGTATTTCTATGGACTTTATAGTGGGACTACCTATGTCTAGAAAAGGGCATGATTACCTATATGCTGTTGTGGATAGGTTCAGCAAAATGTGTATCTTAATACCATGTAACAAGCAGATCACTGCTGAACAAACAACTCTTTTATTCTTTCAAAATGTTTGGGTACATTTTGGGCTGCCCATGTCTATAATATCTGATCGAGATTCCCGGTTCTTTGGAAGATTCTGGTCAACTTTATGGGAGCTTATGGATACCAAACTAAAGAAAAGTACAACTTTTCATCCACAGACCGATGGGCAAACAGAGGTAGTGAACAGAACAGTGGTTCAGCTGCTCAGAGGTTATTGTAGTAAGCATCCTAAACTTTGGGATGAGCAGTTGCAGTATATATAGCATGCTTACAATCATGCAATTCATTCTTCCACGAAAAGATCTCCTTTTGAAACTTGTTTTGGTTATCTGCCAAAAACACCGATGGACTTCTCTTTTGGCAAAGATGCAGTGGATGGACATCATGATGCAGATAAAGTTTTAAAGTTCATTCAGAGAATCCAAGCAGTGCTGCAGGCAGTTCAAGAACAGTTGAAGAAGAGCCAGGCAAAGTACAAAGCCAGGCATGACAAGCATCGAGTTGATCATCAATTTCAGGTAGGTGACAGAGTTTGGTTACATATCACCAAAGAAAGGATGAAAGGTGAAGGTAAAAAGCTTAAACCTATCAGGTATGGCCCTTTTGAGATCTTGGAAAAGATTGGTACTAATGCTTTTCGCTTGAATTTACCTCCATACATGCAAATTTATTTAGTTATCAATATTGAGAATCTTAAATTGTATGGGCCTCCTATGATCATGGATGAGGAAATTAACATACATATTCCTTCAATAGATGATTTGGCACCTGAATATATGAGGGAGTTGCAGGATGATGTTATTCTTGACAGAAATGTAAGAACTTCACGAAGGGGGAATGCTGAGTACCTTCGAGTGGGGCTGAAAGGAATGCATCCTAGCAAAGCAAGATGGATGGAGATTGGGAAAGTGAGGGAGATGTACCCTCACTTACTTGCAGAATAATTCAGGCTTTTGGTGGTCCAAAAGCTCTCCAATGGGGAGGATTGATCCGGTGGATTATTCCTCTTTGAAGATCCAATATGGTACATGGTTCAAAAACGGCGGTTGAAGAAAATCGGGCGGCCAAACTCCTAGTCTGTCCGCGAGGATAACCGGACGCAAAAAAATATGAGGATCGGCGGTCGGAAGCCTTTTCCCTTCCGCAACGGCAGGGCTCGGAAGCCTTTTCCCTTCTGCAACGGCGAGGCTCGGAAGCCTTTTCCCTTCCGCAACGGCGGGGGTCGGAAGCTTTTCCTCTTCCTCAATGGCGGGGGTCGGAAGCCTTTTCCCTTCCGCAACGGCGGGGGTCGGAAGCTTTTCCTCTTCCTCAATGGCGGGGGTCGGAAGCCTTTTCCCTTCCGCAACGGCGGGGGTCGGAAGCTTTTCCTCTTTCGCAACGGCGGGGCTCGGAAGCCTTTTCCCTTCCGCAACGGCGGGGCTCACAAGGCATCTCCCTTCCGCAACGATGGAAGCTTAACGGATGTTCGGACGGATCGGAAGTCGAAACGCTTCCGGCAGCCGCAACTGCGGAGACCAAAGTAACATGCATTCCGACTCGAAAACCAACCGACAGTCGATTGAGACAAAGATCATCGGAGGAAAAATATCGGAGCCCGTTGCGTATCACTCTTCCGCAACAGCGGAAGCTTGGATAACTAAAACTTCCGATTCAAATACTCAGCATGCGTTCGCGCGGGGATTTTCCATCATGGGTTTTGCAGTTGGTACACGGTTTGGATGCAACGTCTCAGGGAATGGAACCGACGCATTGGTAACGTTTTCTTTTGGTTCTTTGGTTCAGTTAAGGAGATGAACAACCTGTTATGATGACGAGTTGGCACTTGGCAGGGGATGTGACCAGTCGCATTTCTTTTACGTTTTGTCTCCTTGGTAACAGTTGTGTGAAAGAAGGCAAATCCGTTACTTATGAGGCTTAAATAGAGGAAGCTGGCGACCAGAAGAGAGGACGATTGGGGGGGGACTCAGTTCGTTGGGAGCACAGTGCAACGTTTTCTTTGTGATGAGAAGCTTCAGAGCGCATTTTGTTGTTCCTTTTGAAGTCGACTATTCTCAGTTATAACTTGGCTTCTTTTGACCGTTGAAGTCCAGTTTTGTAACATTAGAGAGGAGGTCTTGAAGACTTTACTGTTGATGTCCAGTTTCTGTGATTAGTCCAGAACCATTTGTACCATTTTGAGAAATTAATTGGATCGGTTCCCATTGGAGAGGGGCCCGGAGACGTAGCCCAGTGGAGGGGGTGAACTCCGTTATCAATTTATGTCTGTGACTTTGGGTTCTGTGTTTTCTGCTTGGCATCTGTTTATCAGTCTTGTTTTTCATTCCTGTTATGAGCATTTAATTTCTGATAATGCTGTTCCTTTAATTAACCTGTTGCACGCATTCTTTTACAACAAACTTTTAATGCACTAAAGTTGAGGTCCTACGGATCAGTGCAGCGCCTTTCTGACATGATGAGGTCGGATGTAAGTGCAGAGCCTTTCTGACATGATGAGGTCGAATGTAAGTGCAGAGCCTTTCTGAGAAGATGAGGTCGGATGTGAGTGTTGGGCCTTTCTGACATGGGTTTTGGATGTGTTCCTCCCATGGTCAGATGTGAGTGTTGGGCGTGCCTTTATGACATGGTTCTTGGATGTGTTCCTCCCATGGTCAGATGTAAGTGCTGGGAAGGCCTTTCTGACATGGTTCATTCCATGGTCAAATATAAGTGTTGAAGACGATGAAGACCTACATGAAGGCTAGGCCTACAACCAGCATGAAAAAGGGTTGGCTCTGTAGAACTTCCTGTGACAAGTAGAATTGAGATAGCACCAGTGATGATGATCCAGTGATGATCCAGACTTGATGATGATCTAGTGACGATCCAGATCAAGTGATGATCCAGACTTGATGATGATCCAGTGACGATCCAGATCAAGTGATGATCCAGACTTGATGATGATCCAATGATGATCCAAACTTGATGAAGATGACTTGAAAATGACTTGATGATGATATAGATGATCCAAACTTGATGATGATCCAGACATGATAAAGAGAAGAAGACTTGTGCTAATAAATTGTGTCGAGAGAATACCTTCCTAGTTAAGAGGAAGTGTTGATGTATTTGTAACTTCAGAATGTATTCATTTGTATATCTTATGTATTGTACCTCGATGTTCCTATCGGGAAGTATCTGTAATGTAAACAAGTCATGTAAAGTCATTGAGGTTAACCCTCCATTGTAAGTCGGGGCAATAGTCCCCACAATTGAGTTAAGATTAACCCTCCTTGTTGATCGGAGAGAAAAGTACCCACAGTTGTAGGGCACTAGGGTTATTAGACTCCCCTAGAGAAGTCAGCCCTGGTAAGTTATTGTTAAATGAGGCCGGCATGTTGGAGTGGACATTAAGTGAACGAAAGAATATAAATAGAGAGTGAACCTCTCTATTTAATACAACACACACTCACTCACTGGGGCACATGAGTGAGAGAGGAGAAGCTCTCTCAGGTGAGAGAGAGAGAACAGCTGTGGAGATCATCTTTTCTGTCTTTGGGTTTTACTGCTGCCATTGGTGCTCATTCTATCTCTGAGGAAGTTGCAAGGTTTTCTCCTTTATGGTTTCCCCGACGAAAATCTATTGTGTCTATTGTCTCTTGTGATTGATTGTTGTGCATGTTATTCTCTCAGTTAAGATCCTAAGATCATATTGCTTAAATGATAAAAATCTAACAGTTGTGAGTATGGAACCTACTCCCAAGCTGGACCGTGACTGCTAGAATCCATTAAGGCTGGGTTTTGACCTCCTCTTGTTGGGTCGTGACCTGCTAGTAACGCTCCTGGGTTGAACCGTGACATGTTTTAGCTGAGTTGTGTTTGATTGATAGCCTACTAGACTGGCCTATGAAGCCTTCTAGGGCTGAGTTGTGGATTGTGGTAATTTCCCTTGGCTGGTTTGTAAACTATACAAGCTTAACTGTGACCCTGGTGAACTACCTTTGATTGAATTGTGACTTTGTCAAGTCTGATCTATGAGTTCTTTTGAGTCTGATTAGAAAGTGTCTTTCCCTTCATGAGAGTGTTGTAGTTGTCTGGATAAAGGGTTGAAGTTTCTCTTCATTCTACTTAAGAATTTGAGGTCTATACCCTACACTACCTTAACTCTCATATTTCTCTCAAGGTATGTCATATGTTCTTCTGGTGACTTGTCCTTTCAGTGACAAGATTCGAACCTAAAAGTATATGAGTATAAGGTTGATCCAAAACAGTTCTAAACCAACATTGTTACTTGTTATTGTTTATTAAATTGCTTTCCTACTATTGTTGTTACTGCTTTATTTCCTGTACATTGCTATTGTTAAATTCATCTCAAGGACCAACTTTAAACACAATGACCATTGAGGAGTGCTAAAATTGAAAGAGATGAAAATTATGCTTAAATTTTATTACAGTTGTTATATCCTGTATATAGCACCGATTTAAAGTTTCTTTTATACATTAAAGTATATAAAATTTGAAATTTTGCTCTTATAACCCTAACCTAACCAAAACTTTAACACTCATCACTCAAATCTACTAAATCTGTTGCAATATACTTCAGATCTGCTCCCTCGCAAAGTGTGAGCTCTAATACCATGTTAATTGTTTTAACCCCAGCACTAGATAAAACAATTCCTAGTGATTTTTCCTTGCTAAAATAATTAATTTCAACTCACTTATTATTTAATACTTGTTGTAATCTATTTACAGAAATAAACAACGGAAATGATTTCAATGGAAACAAATCTACACAATAAAATTGACACACAGAGGTTCTGCCCTTCAAATCAGCTTTTCATTAAATATATTCCAAAGCTTAGAAGGGCTCCCTTACTAGGAAAATGGCCTGAGAAAATACAACAATCAAACTTGGCAAAATGCCCTCTTCCAAGCTGCAAATCAACCCAACAAACCCCTACCCTCTGTAACTTGTACGGAATGTACGACTATGAGTAGGCCTGCAAGTCTACCCATAGAGACGCATCTTATGAACTAGTAGCCCACGACTCTGTCTACACAACCACGCACTGCAAACTAATGGCCCGCATCTCTGCATATGTAATCTACCTACAAAGACGCAGCCCGTGAACTGGTATCCAGTGGCTCTATTTGCACAGACGTTCCCTGCAAATTGGTAGGCCACATCTCTGTCTGTATGGCTCCTTCGTACAGCTCCCATACAAACTGTACGAATGACGATTTACTTGGACCTCTACCTGATTGGTACAGTCCCCCTAGAAGATTACTAAGCATTGTTTCCCTTCTCTCCCTGCCAAATCTGGAAAGTAGAAAGTCTTTCTTCTTCTCTCCAACTCAATGCTTAAGTTTCTCTCTTATTGGTGTTGTGTATTCTCCTCTCACCTTGGTTGCCTTTTATACTATTGGGATGAACCAAAACCCTAACTCCAATGGTTGAGATTAGATCTCACTCACTGAATATCAATGGTTGTGATTCATTTAATTAACTTAAATCACTAATGCCAAAAACTTAGACATTTCTCCAAATTAACCCTTATTAATCTAAAAAGACATTCATTTTAATAATTTCTTTAATAAAGTGAATTTCCAAAGTTCAGAGAAATATTAGTGATGATCTCCATAGGATAGACACAAACCCATGTGGAGATACCTGCCCGAGCTACAAACATCAACAACTTTCTTGACTACTTCTCTACAAGGGCTTTAAAGTCTTGAAAGTGCTCAAAGACCTCTGATTTTGGCTTGAGAAAAAATGCCCATGTATGCCTTGAGTAATCATCAATGGAAGTTAAGACAAAATTAGCTCTGCTCATGGATGGACAAGGAAATGGGCCCATCAAATCACTGTGAACCAGCTCCATCATTTCAAATTCTCTCCATGCTTTTCCTTTGTAATCTTTTCCTCCATATGCTCTCCATGCTTTGCCTTTGTCAAACTTTTCCCCCAGATGCTTCTCAAGTATGCAACCCTAACAAACACCATAAGAAAATCTAACATCTGGCAACTTTGTAAACATGTTTTGCTTGCTAAGCTATTGCAAATAGCAGTAGTTGAGATGGCCAAACCGTTCATGTCACAATCTGCTTACTCCATCTAAATGTGTGAGAAGGGCAACAGAAGGAACTCTGGGAACAAAGTTTGAGAAGAGGTACAACCTTGACTAGTGATGAACTTTACCAACAACTATAGCCGTGTTTGTCATCTCACTGATGACCACTAAATCAGGTGTGAATTCAACTCACCTACCTGACCCAGAATGAGTGATTTGGTAGATGGATAGGAGATTGGTTGGCATTGAATGCACACAGAGAACATTTTGGAATGTTCTGTCATCCACATCAATAGAATTTCCCCACAAACTTCAACAAGAGTGTTATCCTCCATCAAGGTAGTCAAAGTAGTATAAGGCTCCAAAGATGCAAAGTCACCTTGAGATGAAGCCATGTGGTGTGAAGCACCTGAGTCAAGTACCCAAGAAGATGGTTGAGATGCCACTAGTACAAGTGCATGTGTTGCATCCTTTCTCCCTTTGTTTTCCGATGCCTTTAAGAATTGCTCAATTGATGAACTTTGATTTCCAAAATATGGTAGCTTGATATTATTCTTCTCAAGGAGATGAGTAAGATGAGCAATTTACTTCTTCATGCACACATGCCCAGGCTTATTGCAGTAGGTGCATTTGACCTTCTCAGACTTAGGATTTTCAACCTTTGAATGAGAGCTTTCATCAACAAATTTAGATTTCTTCTCCTTATCCTTCTTTTGTTTCTGCGTGCTAATGTTAGGTGCCTTTGAATACTTTATGCTCTGATTTGCAGCAAGGGAATGAGCCTTTGAGGTCTTTAATGTGCCCATTTGAACAAGTTTCTCTTGCTCCCTCATCAATTCTATAGCGAAGTTGTCAAGAGATGTTATTTTCCAAGTATCTCCAAGCCCATTATGTTGAAATTTAAAGGTTAGATGAATTTTAACATGAGTAATAATTTTAATACATGAACATATAAACTCAGGTTCACAATAAGACTGCTTAATAAAAATTTAAATTGTAATAAAATAAAAAAAAATCATAATTTTCATCTCTTTCAACTTAACGCTCCATTTGGTCACTGTGTCAAGGTTGGTCCTTGAGAATCATCAAATGCAGTGCACAGTAAACTAAAAAATCTCAAATGCCATGTACACTAAAATATATTTCAAATGCCATGTACCGTAAAATAAAAATAAAGTACAGGATAAGCTAAGGAGTCCTAACCATTATTTGGATCTGCCTTATACTTAGATATTTTTGAGTTTGATCTTGTCACCAAAGGGACAAGTCAATCTGGGTAAACAAATTGCGTACCTTGAGAGAGAGAGTTTAGGTCGAAGTAAAGAGACCTCAGAGTCTTTATCAAATTAGCAACACGGTCATACTGACAAGAGGCACACAGTCACGCTGTTGATAGTGACTGACACAATCAAGTGAATGTATATCACGTTGAGCAAGAATGAGGTCACACTAGTGTATACACAACCAAGATAAGATAGAGGCTGCAGTATGAGAGTAGCCACACTAGTGTAAATAAACCACACTAGGATAGATACCACGCAGGTGTAGGAGAGTAAACATGCACAGCAGTCCACTCAGTCCCTTAAAGCAGTAAGTAGCTTGGAGTGGCAAGACCCAGTCAGAGAGCCATGCAGGAGAGGAACACAATCACAGGGAGAGAGTTCGGCCAAAAATCACGCGGAGGGCAAGACAATCTACAGTCATGCGAATGCCGGCAAGGTAACCACACAGGTGCAGACAGGGTGTGACAGGCAGGGTGAAGATCATGCGAATGGTGGAGTGCTTGTAGTCACACGACAGTCATGCAGATGTTAGCAAGGTAACCACACAGGTGTAGACAGGGTGCGACTGGCAGGGTGGAGATCACGCGAATCAGTAAACCCACTGTTATCTCCTAAATAAATTAGTCTTCACTAGGTCAAACACAGAAAATTTATTTTTTGCATAGTGATCAAGATTTCAAGGCACATTATGAAATATGTTGGTATGTTTAACAAAGTTGGAACGCCTTATGCTCTATTTTTCCATAAAAAAATCAAAAGCTTTCGGTGGCATAGGCGAACTTCCCAACATTTCATTAGCCACCGAAAAGCCCAGCTTTCGACAGCTTAACAGTTTGGTCCAGGAATACATTAACCACCAAAAGCTCATTAACTACGTTTTTTAAATATAATTTTGAAGAAAAGCTTTCGGTGGCTTAGGCTAACTTCTCAACAGTTCATTAGCCACCGAAAAGCCCAGCTTTCGACAGCTAAAAACTGGATCCAAGATTACCTTAACCACCGAAAACGCCAAAAGAAGAAAACGGTTAGTACATCCGTCAAAATCAACCATCGTCGACATGAGGAGCGCCATTATCGAGCACTTAACCACCGAAAAGACTAGGACTGCGAAAAAATCATGAGCTGGTCGTTATGAAACTGAAGTGATGGATAAGAGACCCAAACCCTAGCTACCCTCCACCTGTCCCGTGACTGCAGCCGAACCACCACAAAACGTTAAGTTCCAGTTAAAAAGATCACTGCACTAGCCATCTCACGGTTCTCATCAAAACTGACTGTCCCACTACTCAAGTACCAATTATTGATCAACACCTTCTCCTAAGTCCATTCCACATTTTCCTACATGCAGCCTCGTTGATCCAAGTCCTTCCTGAATCCAGCACGATAATCTCCTTCCAACAGGGTTTGAATTTTGGTTTTTGCAGGTACAAGGAGAGCAGTCCAGTAATGAAGAAAGGAGGAGGACCTACCCTCAAATAGGAATTAGGGGACATTGGCTATCTCAAGTCACACCCAGAGGTGTGCCAATTCTTCAAAGATGCAGGCTATTACAGGTTCTGTGAGAAAATTCAGGGATCCCACCAGCAAGTGGCAAAAGCCTTTGCTCTCTCTTTTGATGGCTCAAAGACATTGATAGGCAAAGAAGAGTTCCAGGTTAATGAGGCCCTAATAGCAAAAGTGGCAGAACTCCCAAGGACTGGGGAGAAATGGTTCAATACCACCATCACGAAGGATGTGGAATTCAGGTCTTACTTGAAGCCTGAACACAAGAATGTAGTATGGAAGAAAAGCATCCCTTCAACCTGGCTTGAGGAGAAGTGGCAACAATTGTTGAAAGCAATCCTGGTTTATATAACTTGTGAAGGCAGGTATAACAGGGTGATGATATACCACTTTAAATTGATGAACCATTTCACTGGCAGGAGCCCACTAAACCTGCCTTTCTACTTACACAAGAGCCTGACCAAGATGGCCCATCAGATCAAAGCCCAGCCCACCAAAATTGCAGGCAAGCTATCCCATCATGGCCTGATAAAGCTCATTATCCAAGAACTGCTGCAAAGAAGAAACATAGCATGGACATACTTCTTATTTTGGAATGAGTTTGAGACAGGCTTGCAACCAGAAGAAAAAGGAAAGTCGCCTTCAAAGAAGTCCACCACTCCTAGGAGTGGCAAGAGGAAGAGAAGGGCCTGTTGTCCGCCGATTGCACACCAGCAACAGAAATCTTCCGAAAGCTATCTCCTCACTTGAGAAAGTGGGAGAGGTGTGACCTTGGGGGCAAGCATAGAGCTAGGTACTGTCACCTACTCCTAGCTCCTCCGTTTAGGCTAACTCCTAACGAAGCCAAGGGGGGTAGTCCCTAACAAAGAGTTTTCTATGGCTCAATGTTTAAGTTAAGTTTTAAGATGTTTTAGATGCGAATGGGTGTTGTTTAGGAGTTACTTGTGATTAAAAATGATTAAGTTTATGATTGTGACACGTAAATCAAAGCAATCCACGTTGCTAGCAAGAGATCATACAGATAAGCAAAAGATTCCTGACTTTACTTAAGCATTCAGATATAATCAGCAAAACTAAACCATAGACAGTTGATCAAGATAGAAGATTACTCAATTATAACGAAGGACCAGTGCCTTATGGAGTCAAATAAATGCGTGAAATAAAGTCTAGGAATTAAGCTAGTGAATATTAGGTTTTGCAAGTGCTCTTGGTAGATTTTAAGAATTTTAAAGAATGCTCTTGATTAGGGTGTCAACGAAGGTTTGTCAAAGCCGGGAGACTCTTCTAAGTTTCCTCCGTTTAAGACATGTCGGGCCCGCCCAGTATCCCAGGCTGATATTGTCAAGTGACCAGCTAGCTGAGAATCTATGACAGCGGGAGGTTTCGGCGCCTCTACTAGGAAGTACTTTGGAAGAATCCCTACAACACCGGTGCGTTGGTTACGGGGTGTTTAAGTGTTATTAGGTTACTCTTGCGGAGTTTAAAGATCCAGTGTCGTTTCTGGGTACTCCAATCTAGGATCGGTCAGAGCATACTCTGGCAAGGAGGGAGGGGGGTTAATTAATTAAAGGGGTGTGAGTTGCGAATTTTATTAAGTTAATTAATTAACACTCTCCGACAGAGAGCGCTCTTGACCTCGTCTTATGACAGTGGTTCAAGAGACTTAGCTAATCTAGATGATACTAATGCAGGGGTTGTGCAAACCTGAGGTGCTCTCCGATAGAGAGTGCTCTTGACTTGTGTTTCTGCAAGTTCAAGAGTCTTACTTATGGATGATTTGAATTAAACAAACACAATAATTAATATGAAAGGTGGTTGATTAAAACTCTCCGACAGAGAGCACTCTTGATCCACCTTATGGTGAGATTCGAGAGATTTTGGTTTTTCTTATGATTTAACAATTTATAACAAGATACTAACAAGCAATGATGAATCTAGCAATTAGTAAGAATGAAACTAAGTCTAATCAAAGAACTAAATTAATTGCTTAAGAAAAACTATACTAAGTAAATCATGAAATGAACACAAGACACACTTCCCCAAAATAGGGGAAGTAGAAAAGGAAGGAGACTTCCTCCCACTCAGCTCTTTTTATTAATCTTTTACAATGATGATGTGTTCTTTGCTTCTTGGAAGAACGGGGAAAGAAGGGGATGCAAGAAGAGGGATAGCAGTCTTTTTGTTCTTTTTGCACTCCTTGTTCGTTTGTAGCCTTTACGCTCTCCTTCACTTGTCTGCAATCTAAGAGCTCTAGACACACACTTGTTATGATATTAGTTGATCAAAAATAATTTGAAATTTAATCTATAAACTAGCTCAAAACATTTACCCAAACTCACCAAGAAGAAGGAAGAAAAGAGGCAAGAAAAAGGCAAGGCAAGAGGGGTGAAAGAGGGGTGGAAAGAGAGCAAAAGGCAAGTCAAAAGAAGGCTGGAAACTAAAGTGACAAAGAGGGCTGCAAAATGAGGGTGAAAAAGGTTGAAAGTACAGCCCAAAAGATGGTTGAAGAAAAGGATGGAAAAGGGTTGCAAAAAGTGAAAACAAAGAGGCAAAAGAGGGCTGTCCAAAAGGACAAAAAGTGGGGAAAAGTGGACAGCGAACAAAAGGAAGGAAAGGCTGCAAATAAAAGGCCTAAAAGGCTGAAAATACAGCCCAAAAGATGGCCCAAAAAGAGGATAGAAAGGGGCTGCAAAAAGTGAAGAAAGAGGGCAAAAGAGGGCTGTCCAAAAGGTACAAAAGTGAGGAAAAGTGGATAGCGAAGGATAGGAAAGTATGGCTGCAATAAAAAGGCCAAAAAGGCTGAAAATAAAGCACAGGGCAGCCAACCAAGGCAAAGGTTAAGTGAATGAATGTTCACTTTAGCCCAAACGTGCCCTAATCCCAAGAAAATAAAGTTTTTTAATTTGAATAATGAATAAAAGCAAGGAGAGAATGGTCAAACCTGTGGATCTTTTTAAAGCACTTGGATCTCATGAAGCATGCAATTACCGAAAAAGCGTACTTGACTCCAAGAGAAGAAGATGCAGCTAAGCTCGAACTTCTGCTTGGTTGGATGGAAAGATCTGCAAAATAACACTCATAGACTTGCCATACAAAGATTAGATCATGTATTGTTCACAAATTGAAATAAAGAAGAGCATGAATTAAAACTGAATAAAACAATGCTCTTTTTTAAATTCTAGAAGTAAATCAATAAACAACTAACTTGCAAACCGCAAATACCTGTTCTTATGTGCTTACAGAAGCCTTCTAAAGCATAACATCATAATCTCAAATAAACAAGAAAGAAAAGCATTAAAACAACATCACCTCATCCATCAAGTGCAATCATCCAAAGAATCACACCACATGAGCCTCCAAAGCCTTAATTTTATTCCAATGGTTGCATAGAAGCAACAAGCAATTACAAAAGTTTCACCAGAGTTTCTCTACACAAAAATCCATCCTCAATAGAGCTGAAAGAGCCTCTTTTTAACAAATGAGAGAGTGTTAAAACCCTAAAACCAAAAAACCAACCCTAACCAGCTTAGCCACCTAACAAAGAGCCCAGACCTAAACCGGAGAACCGGGAGTGGGGGGAGGCCTCCACCCAGGCAAGGCGCCCCCAATCCAAACCTATGCACTGAAAACAAGCCAAGGATGAGGCCACACGTGTGAGTTTGGATGTAGGTAAGCTCATCCTTTAGGTCTGGCAGGAGCCTGAGCTAGGTTTG
>LPNX010287377.1:727754-745869 GCA_001517045.1 Pseudotsuga menziesii
TAGAAAAAGTAATTAAAAATCAAAAAATTAAAAAATAATTTTTCACCGTTCGAAAAAAAAAATTTCGAAATTTTTTTATGTGTCCAGATGACTTAGGACACGACCATGATCTATCTAAATAATGTCTAGTAGGCTTATAACATTCAGTTGGGCTCTAATAACCCCCCAAGGCCCAGAATTCAACATCGAACATTCCAGCTTTGGAGGAAGCGAGAGAAAACCTCGTCAATTATACTCGGCTGAAGGCAAAGCATAATTGTCAGGGGAAAAAAACTCCCTGGAATACCCTATTTGAGATTCTACGTCTCAGGAGATCGAACCACTCAAAAATATCCTACTAGCACATTTTATTACAAACCCTGCGGGGCCATGGTCAAAATTATTCAAATAAAAAAATGACTAGCCAATATTGGCTAGATAAGCAAACGGATCGACTGATACACTCGAATCAGACTTTGATCAAGTCTGTCAACCGGCAGCTCCTCAGGTAAACCAACTTATGGTACAAAAAGTTGGATAACAGGGCCATCTCACCAGTGGCAATGGATCAGCCCTCTCCAACTTCCAAGACCAATAGAACCAAGAGAAATCTGGATTTCAGTAGAAAGGTGGAAGAGGCTCCAACACAAGGTAAAAATGTACTTAACCTACCTTACTCAGACTCTAAAGAAGAAGAGGAGCAGGAAGTTGACCTAACAAAACAAGTTGCAGCAGAACATAAGGAATTTCCCTCACCTACACCAAGGGAGGGTCAAGATGAACCAATGGCAGAGGCTTCCTCTAGCAAACCTAGGTCCCAGAGAATCAACCAGCTCTTAGGGAAAGTATATGAACTAGAGGTCTTAGAGAGAGGGATAA
This sequence comes from Pseudotsuga menziesii, assembly GCA_001517045.1. Lineage (NCBI taxonomy): Eukaryota > Viridiplantae > Streptophyta > Pinopsida > Pinales > Pinaceae > Pseudotsuga > Pseudotsuga menziesii. Next base: position 728,613 of record LPNX010287377.1, read on the forward strand.
AAAGAACTAATGCAATATTAACCAAGAAAAATACTCAATTGCATAATTCTCTTCTAGAAATGAGAGGAATGTATTTCTTGCTGCAAAAAAGGAATCTGAGATTTATGAAGGACAACACCAGGCTCTATAAGATGATCAGACTATTGAGGTTGCAGATGAAGAATTCAAACCCTAACTCTCAAGCTCACCTTGCACTGGAAACCCTAGCAGAGGCAGCAATAAGCTTGCAGGATCCTGAGGCAACCCATGATGCTACTGCTTTTCCAACCCCTATGCAGGTTGAAGAAGTACCAGAAGGACAGAAGTAAAGCTGTAAAAGGGTGATTAAAAGGCTAATTAAAATTTTGTAGAAACAGAGCTTTCGATGGCTTAGGCGAATGCAGCAATTGTTCATTAGCCACCGAAAGCAGAGCTTTCGGCAGCTTATAGACCCAGAATTTTGTTTTCTTAACCACCGAAAGCACAAAAATAGTGCAGAAAGACATGCTTCCACACACAACCAATTTTGATTGATCCAGACACCTCAGGGATGAGTTATGAAGTTGGAGATTAATTAAAGGCACTAGCAGATTGGGTCTGTTCCAATTTTGAAGGTGCCAGCGAGGTGAAAAGGGTCACAAACCCTACCTACTTTTGACAAACCGTGACTTATCTGTCAGATAACAAGGCCTAGTTCTACTTCAGTGATCACTGCAGTTGTTAAAGAGTTCAAGGAGTGAACAAGTATTAGAGTTAGATAGACTAGCACTTAAATTAGGGTTTTTGACCTAGTTTTTTCAAAAACAGTTATGTTATCTATTTTTAGTAAATCAGATCCAACTTTTCAGGATTTGAAATAAATTTTGTAAAGGCTATAAAGCCTAGAGCTAATGTGGAAGCAAGGGTTCGACTTCGGAGACTTTTAGACCCTTATTGTTATCAAGCTTCTCATGTTATTCATCATTTAATATAAGCCCTTTTGCCATTATATGTTCAGGTTCCATCTCTTTTCTGTTCTATACTTGTGCTTGGATGTGTGATTCCGGTTTATTCTTTTTGTCTACATACCAGATAGTTGTCATCCTATCTATGTGTTAATGAGTTGAATTGCAAGTATTTTTCCTTGTTATGATTAGCCATTCATATGTGATTGCTTTATATATAAATCTGCCAGCATAGTGAGTTCTCCATTTATTCACCTTATTATCAACCTTCTGAACATTAATAGTTAGAAGCCTTATCTTTCTGATTGAGTTTTATGCATTTCTTGAGTGAGTGAGGTCTTGTAGGTCATCTGACTTGATCCATTTAGTAAACCATTGAAGAAACATTGAAGTTACCAGGCATCCTCGAGCTACAACCTAGAGGAGTTTCCTAGAGAGTTAACAAATTGGCGCCGTTGCCGGGGAGAGGAGATTGAAGCTCAGCTTTCCTGGGGGACGACATAGATCCTACTTAGATGATAGACAAAGTCTAGACACTATTCTGGTTGTAATCATCTATCTGGCGACTCCATTGGAATAAGGTCGCTTCAAGAAGACCAAGTACCAGAGCAAACCCTCAAGGGCCACCAGTAACACCTGTTTCAAATCCAAAAGAGATTTTAAGAAGAGCAAGGGCTTCACTAAGGCAGACCTCCAGAGCTACAAGGGGAGCTACATCAGGTATTTCTGTTGTTATATCAAATAGACCTCCATTTCAATATTCTTCTGCTGAAACATATAATTCTCAAGAATTTATAATTGAATCAGAAAATTTTAGGGTTGAGGAATCTTCAAGCACTGTTGCTTGTGTAGATCCAATCCCTGGCGACTCCACTGAGATAAATCCACCCCGAATACTCTCTCAGCTACTACCCACACCAGCAGTATCTCCTTTTGCCCTTTCCATACCCACATCCAATATGGTTGCCCCTCTGACCAAAATGGAAAGGATCCTTGTTGCCAGATATGCCCCTCTAAATTTGCCTAACCCCCTCTCTGCTATGCCTACTGGAGATTATCTCAAATACATGCCTAAGTTTACTAGAGAGGGAGATTTCACAGCTGAAGAACACTTAGAGGCATTCTACAGTTATGTTGAGAATATAAACATTGAACAAGAGGATGTGTGGACTAGGGTTTTTGTGTAAAGTCTAGATGGCCAAGCTAAGAAATGGTTCAAAGAGTTGCCTGCTGGATCAATAGCAGGCATTGAAGCCCTAGATGACATATTTTTGAAGCATTGGAGAGAAAGAAGAGACCACCTTTACTATATCACTGAATTTAGCAATCTGAGGAGAGAGAATGGTGAGTCTGTTTCCAACTTCACCAAAAGATTTAACAAGATGTTCAGCAAGATCTCTGCTAAGATCAAGCGAACTGACACTTCAGCCAAAATCACCTATGCCAATGCCTTTGATTCTAAGTTCTGTCTTCTTCTCAGAGAAAGAAGATCAGCTTCTCTGTCACTCATGCAAGATGCTGCTCTTGAAGTTGAGTCCAATATTGTTGCATCTCAGAAGGTTAAGGGAAAAATGGACAGGAAGAAGCAACTCTCAGATCCTCTAGGGGCTTCTTCATCAAAGAATAAAATGGAGAAAATGGCCAAAATGTTGGACAGTCTGACAGCTGAAATGTCTAGGCTTAAAGACCGAGGGCAAATACTTGTGAGAGGTAAAGGGCCAAATGATTTTGCTCCCAGAAACCCTAATTTTGTCCCTTACAGAAGAAACAACCCACCAGTTCAGATCCTTCAAAGGGATAGGAATCAAGCTGAGGATCAAAGAGTCAGAGCTCCTTTTCAGAATGTTGTACTAGAAGAAAAACAAGAGTTTACTCAGGAAGAAGGGAAGGCAGAAGACAATATCAACTGTATGGAAGATGAAGTAGAGCTCTCTTTCCTGACACAAGCAGACTATGAGGAAGCCCTCATGAATGAGCAGATCATGGAAGAATCTTTGTATCAGACAGATGATCAAGAAGGTTATAATTTGAGATCCAGAATTGTTGCTCCTATGAAGAAGAGTCCTGCCCCTACAAAGCAGCCTGCTCCTCCTGCTAAAAAGATTGTTGCTCCTGCAAAGAAGATGGTTGCTCCTCCAAAACAGCAGCAAAGGCCATTACAGGCATCAGCCCATGATCCTATTCAGCTCAAAGCCACACCACAAGAGGTAAGAACTCCTAACAAATTATCCTATTCTTTCAATCTTGAGTCAGAAATTCAGAAGTTAAAAATCCCTTTTCCCTTGATAGAGCTGATGAAGAATGATGCCTTCAAGGAATCCATACTGAAATCTCTTCAGCCAAGGACACCCATAGATGCTGACTTTGTGAACTTGCAAGATGATAAGCCCATAGTAATCCTAGGTCCTATGATTGAAGAGTTGTATGAGTTTTGCCCACCTTTCTACATATCTTTGAACATCCATGATAAAATCCTTCACAACTGTTTGCTTGACTCAGGAGCATCCCATAACCTAATGCCAAAAGCAGTGATAAATGAGCTTGGCCTCAACATTACAAAACCCTACCGTGATCTGTTCTCTTTTGACTCTAGGAAAGTCAAATGCCTGGGCCTCATCAAAGACATTGTCGTAAACCTCTCCCAGCTGCCTTCAAAAAGCATAGTGATGGACATAGTAGTGGCTGACATCCCACCTAAGTTTGGCCTCCTTTTGTCTCGCTCATGGAGTAAAAGGTTGGGTCGTACCCTTCAGATGGATCTTACATATGCTACAATCCCAATGTTTGGAGGGGAGACCAAGAGACTCTACAAAGAGAACCAGTTCACCTACGTCATCAATAATGCCAAGAACTCTATAAATCATCCCATCTATGCAGTAGACACAGACTTTGGGGCATGCATCCTGCAGATAGATGATTCACAACTAACATCCATGCAGCTTACAAGGCCTACCTATTAGCCACCTGAGGAAGTAACCAACTTTATCTAGAGCATGTTTTTTGATGGGGCCAGCACTCAAGCCTCAGCAGGTGTAGGTATAGTCCTGATTTCTCCTTCAAAGAAGACTATACATTTGTCTTATAAGCTGAATTTCAAGACTACTAACAACATAGCAGAATATGAGGCGTTGTTGTTGGGAGTGAAGGCTGGCAAGGAAATGGGAATCATGTGCCTGAAGATCTTTGGAGATGTAGATCTCATCATAAAGTAGGTGAACAATACTTTTCAAGCAAAGAATGTCAGGCTGAAGGCATACAGAGATGAGGTATGGAAACTCGGGGACTCTTTCATGTTTTTTGAACTCTCATATATACCTAGGGCTATGAACCATCTAGTCGATTCCCTTGCTGTCTCTGCAAGTATGTTCATTCCCCCTTTGCCTCCTAATCTGAGTTATGAGATCCAGGTCAAGTACAGGCCATCCCTCCCTGATAATGTGAAATTTTGGAAAGTTTTTGAAAATGTTGATGAACTCAGTAAATTCCTCCAGGTCGTAGATGAGTTTTCTGATATGCATATTGATCAAGAAAACCTACATATGGAAGAATCCCAGAGGCTCAAATCAGGAGATAAAATAGGAAACCAGAATATTGTTCAGCAGCCTAGCAATTATATACCTCGGGGTCTGGTGCCCCTAGAAGAGCTTTTTGATCATAATGATGTGCCCTTTAAACCTATCAAAAGGGAGAAAGACCCTACAGTCCATGAGCACAACCTAGGTAGCCAAAGTCATCCAAAATTGGTAAATTTGTCCTCTAAGTTAAATGTTGATCAGAAGTCAGAACTGTGTAGTCTTATGAAAGAGTTTGCTGATGTTTTTGCTTGGGAATACAGTGATCTGAAAACATATGACACAGCTATCATCCAACATAGGATTCCCCTAGAAAAGGACACCATCCCTTTCAAACAAAAGTTAAGATCTATCAGTCCCCTCCTTCTACCAGTGATTGAGAAAGAAATCCAAAAGCTCCTTAATGCAAAAATCATAATCCCAATGAGATATTCCAAATGGATTGCAAACCTAGTGATAGTGAGGAACAAAAATGGGAGATCCGGTTATGCATTGATTTCAGAAACCTAAACAAATGTTCTAAGAAAGACAACTACCCTTTTCCCAAGATGGAGCATTTGTTACAAAGAGTCTCAAGAGCTAGTCTCATGTCATTCCTAGATGGTTTCTCTGGCTACAATCAAGTTTCTGTACACCTCGATGATCAAGAGAAAACTGCATTCACCACTCCCTGGGGTACTTTCATGTATGCCAAGATGCCATTTGGGTTGATGAATGCTAGGGCCACCTTTCAGAGAGCCATGGACATAGCTTTTGTGGGATTGAAAAACAAGTTTGTTCTCATATACCTTGATGACCTCACTGTTTACTCCAACAGCCATGAAGAACATTTACAGCACTTGAGGAAGGTATTTTTGAAATGTAGACAGCTTGGGATATCCCTGAACCCAAAGAAGTCTCAATTTGCTCTAAGGAAGGGCAAACTCCTAGGTCACATAGTCTCAACAGAAGGTGTGAAGATTGATCATGTTCGAGTTGAAGCAATCCAGAAGTTGTCCATACCTAGGTCAAAAAAGGACATTCAGTCATTCCTGGGTAAGATAAAAAAATTCAGGAGGTTTATCCCAAATTTTTCTGAGTTGGTAAAACACATAACCTCTATGTTGAGGAAGGAAGTTGAAATCAAGTGGACAGAGCAAGCAAGAAACTCCTTTGAATCCATCAAGAAGGCTATCATGGAAGCTCCCACTCTGATTAGTCCAGACTACACCAAGGGTTTCTACATTTTCTCCTTTGCTTCCTATGACACAATGGCAGCAGTTCTGTTGCAAAAAGATGATGAAGGCTTCGATCACCCCATTGCCTTCTTCAGTAAGACATTAAGGGATGCTGAATTGAAATATGATCCTATTGAGAAACAAGCCTATGCTCTCATCAAGTCACTGAAAGCCTTCAGGATTTACATTCTACATGCAAAGGTCCTTGCCTATGTTCCTTCAGCTGCTGTGAAGGATGTCTTGACCCAGCCCAACATTGATGGAAAAAGAGCTAAATGGATTGCCAAGCTTATTGAGTTTGACATAGAAGTAAAGCCCACCAAGCTAGTGAAAGGCCAAGGTCTAGCTAAGCTCATGGCTGAAGAAAATTGTGATCTTTTGGGAATGAATTTTATTGGTATAACTTCAACAAACTTGCAGACAGAGATAGCAAGCTTATTGAGTTTGACATAGAAGTAAAGCCCACCAAGCTAGTGAAAGGCCAAGGTCTAGCTAAGCTCATGGCTGAAGAAAATTGTGATCTTTTGGGAATGAATTTTATTGGTATAACTTCAACAAACCTGCAGACAAAGATAGCAGCAGAAACAGTTCAGGAGCAGCATGACAGTCAGCAGTTGGCTGAGAACTTGTCCTCATGTGAGTGGTACTCAGGTATTATTCATTTCTTGCAAAGTTTAGAAGTTCCCCCTGGGCTTAGCCTGACTCAGGCACGGGCTCTTAAGCTTAAGTCTATTAAATTTTGTATAATTGATAAGCTGCTGTATTGGAAAGATCCTTCTGGTGTTTTGCTAAGATGCTTAGATAAAGAAGAGTCAGTTCAGGTCATACATCAGTTTCATTCAAGCACATGTGGGGGCCATCATTACTGGAAGACCACAATCCACAAGATTCTTAGGGCTGGGTACTATTGGCCTGTTCTTTTCTCTGATGTGTGTACCTTTGTAAGAGCTTGTGACAAGTGCCAAAGATTCATAGGAAAGCAGCAGCTCAGATCTTTGCCCCTTAGACCTATTGTAGTGAATGGTCATTTCCAGCAGTGGGGTCTTGATTTCATAGGTGAGATTAATCCTTCATCAAGTGATCAGCACAAGTGGATCCTAGTAGCCATTGATTATTTCACCAAGTGGATAGAGGCAGTCCCCACAAGGAATGCCACTCACCAAGTCATTATGAAGTTTTTATATGAGAACATCTTTATCAGATTTGGTTGCCCACTAAGGCTAGTGACTGATAATGCACCAGCTTTTAAAGTCGGGGCATTGGTTAACATGTGTGAGTCAATGGGCATCCAATTGGTGCATTCCACTTGCTATTGCCCTCAAGGCAATGGCCTTGCTGAGTCATCCAATAAAAGCCTAGTTAGAATCATCATAAAACTATTGGAGAATAATCAGAAGAGTTGGGATTCTAAGCTAAAGTTTGCTCTATGGGCTGACAGAGTGACTGATAAAAAATCCATAGGGACTTCTCCTTTCAAGTTGGTTTATGGTACTGAGGCCATCCCATTCAGTTGATTCTACCAGTTGCAAAATTCTTTCAGGAGGAACAAGATGAACCAAATGACATGGTAAGGAGGATGCTTGATTTGGCGGAGTTGCAACAAGTTAGGGAACAGGTGGTGGAGAAGTCAGAAGCTCATCAAAAGAAGATTAAAAGTATTTTTGACAAGAAGGCAAAGGTGGACAATTTTCAGGTTGGAGATTGGGTTCTCAAATGGGATGCTATCAGGCAAGACAAGGGAAAGCATGGTAAATTTGACTTTCTATGGATAGGCCCTTTTGTGATAGCTCAGGTGCAATAGAACAACTCTTTCAAACTGCACAATCTGGAAGGCGAGGAGGTGTTTGATGGCCCAGTCAATGGGCAATTTCTGAAACTCTATTTCATCTAAGGCTTTAAAGCCTTATTATTGTAAAATATTATTTCTATTGTTTTTGTTTTTGCCAAAATAAACTCCATGCCCAGTGGAACAATAGAAGATAGGTTTAATTCTTATTTTTTAGGAAAGGCATTTGGTCTGGGGTTCTTGGGACCTCACAGGAAGGTTCCCATCCCCGAGTAGGAGCCAGATGTTATCTCCTAAATAAATTAGTCTTCACTAGGCCAAACTCAGAAAATATATTTTTTGCATAGTGATCAAAATTTCAAGGCACATTCTGAAATATGTTGGTATGTTTAACAAAGTTGGAATGCCTTATGCTCTGTTTCTCCATAAAAAAATCAAACTTTAGCTTTCGGTGGCTTAGGAAAACTTCTCAACAGTTCATTAGCCACCGAAAAGCCCAGCTTTCCGCAGCTTAACAGTTTGGTCCAAGAATACATTAACCACCGAAAGCTCATTAACTACGTTTTTTAAATATAATTTTGAAGAAAAGCTTTCGGTGGCTTAGGCGAACTTCTCAACAGTTCATTAGCCACCGAAAAGCCCAGCTTTCGGCAGCTAAAAACTGGATCCAAGATTACCTTAACCACCGAAAACGCCAAAAGAAGAAAACAGTTAGTACATCCGTGAAAATCAACCATCGTCCGCATGAGGAGCGCCATTATCGAGCACTTAACCACCAAAAAGACTGGGACTACGAAAAAATCATGAGTTGGTCGTTATGAAACTGAAGTGATGGATAAGAGACCCAAACCCTAGCTACCGTCACTGCAGTCAAACCACCACAAAACGTCAAGTCCCAATTAAAAAGATCACTGCACTGGCCATCTCACGGTTCTCATCAAAACTGACTGTCCCCCTGCTCAAGTACCAATTACTAATCAGCAACCTCTCCACAGTCCATTCCACATTTCCCTGCATGCAGCCTCACTGATCCAAGCCCTTCCTGAATCCAGCACGATAATCTCCTTTCAACAGGGTTTGAATTTTGGTTTTTGCAGGTACAAGGAGAGTAGTCCAGTGATGAAGAAAGGAGGACCTGCCCTCAGACAGGAATTAGGGGACATTGGCTATCTCGAGTCACACCCAGAGGTAGTCAATTCTTCAAAGATGCAGGCTGTTACAGGTTTTGTGAGAAAATTCAGGGATCCCACCAGCAAGTGGCAGAAGCCTTTGCTCTCTCTTTTGATGGCTCAAAGGCATTGATAGGCAAAGAAGAGTTCCAGGTTGATGAGGCCTTAATAGCAGAAGTGGCAGAACTTCCAAGGACTAGGGAGAAATGGTTCAAGACCACCATCACAAAGGATGTGGAATTCAGGTCTTACTTGAAGCCTGAACACAAGAATGTAGTATGGAAGAAAAGCATCCCTTCAACCTAGCTTGAGGAGAAGTGGCAACAATTGTTGAAAGCAATCTTGGTTTATATAACTTGTGAAGGCAGGTATAACAGGGTGATGATATACCACTTTAAATTGATGAACCATTTCACTGGCAGGAGCCCACTGAACCTGCCTTCTACCTACACAAGAGCCTGACCAAGATGGCCCATCATGTCAAAGCCCAGCCCACCAAAATTGCAGGCAGGCTATCCCATCATGGCCTGATAAAGCATAATATCCAAGAACTGCTGCAAAGAAGAAACATAGCATGGACATACTTCTTATTTTGGAATGAGTTTGAGACAGGCTTGCAACCAGAAGAAAAAGGAAAGTCTCCTTCAAAGAAGACCACCACTCCTAGGAGTGACAAGAGGAAGAGAAGGGCCATCTCACCAGTGGCAGTGGATCAGCCCTCTCCAACTCCCAAGACCAACAGAACCAAGAGAAATCTGGATTTCAGTAGAAAGGAGGAGGAGGCTCCAGCACAAGGTAAAAATGTACTTAACCTACCTTACTCAGACTCTAAAGAAGAAGAGGAGCAGGAAGTTGACCTAACAAAACAAATTGCAACAGAACATGAGGAATTTCCCTCACCTACACCAAGGGAGGGTCAAGATGAACCAATGGCAGAGGCTTCCTCTAGCAAACCTAGGTCCCAAAGAATCAACCAGCTGTTAGGTAAAGTATGAACTAGAGGTCTTAGAGAGAGAGATAAAAAGAACTAATGCAATATTAACCAAGAAAAATACTCAATTGCATAATTCTCTTCTAGAAATGAGAGGGATGTATTTCTTGCTACAAAAAAGGAATCTGAAATTTATGAAGGACAATACCGGGCTCTACAGGATGATCAGACTATTGAGGTTGCAGATGAAGAATTCAAACCCTAACTCTCAAGCTCACCTTGCACTGGAAACCCTAGCAGAGGCAGCAATAAGCCTGCAGGATCTTGAGGCAGCCCATGATGCTGCTGCTTTTCCAAACCCTATGCAAGTTGAAGAAGTACCAGAAGGACAGAAGTAAAGCTGTAAAAGGGTGATTAAAAGGCTAATTAAAATTTTGCAGAAACAAAGCTTTCGATGGCTTAGGCGAACGCAGCAGCTGTTCATTAGCCACCGAAAGCAGAGCTTTCGGCAGCTTACAGACCCATAATTTTGTTTTCTTAACCACCGAAAGCACAAAAATAGTGCAGAAAGACATGCTTCCACACAGAACCAATTTTGATTGATCCAGACACCTCAGGGATGAGTTATGAAGTTGGAGATTAATTAAAGGCACCAACAGATTGGGTCTGTTCCAGTTTTGAAGGTGCCAGTGAGGTGAAAAGGGTCACAGACCCTACCTACTTTTGACAAACCGTGACTTATCTGTCAGATAACAAGGCCTAGTTCTACTTCAGTGATCACTGCAGTTGTTAAAGAGTTCAAGGAGTGAACAAGTATTAGAGTTAGATAGACTAGCACTTAAATTAGGGTTTTTGACCTAGTTTTTTCAAAAACAGTTATGTTATCTATTTTTAGTAAGTCAAATCCAACTTTTCAAGATCTGAAATAAATTTTGTAAAAGCTATAAAGCCTAGAACTAATGTTGAAGCAAGGGTTTGACTTCGGAGACTTTTAGACCCTTATTGTTATCAAGCTTCTCATGTTATTCATCATTTAATATAAGCCCTTTTGCCATTATATGTTCAAGTTCCATCTCTTTTCTGTTCTGTACTTGTGCTTGGATGTGTGATTCAGGTTTATTCTTTTTGTCTACATACCAGATAGCTGTCATCCTATCTATGTGTTGATGAGTTGAATTGCAAGTATTTTTCCTTGTTATGATTAGCCATTCATATGTGATTGCTTTATATATGAATCTGCCAACATAGTGAGTTCTCCATTTATTCACCTTATTATCAACCCTCTGAACATTGATAGTTAGAAGCCTTATCTTTCTGATTGAGTTTTATGCGGGACAATTTGGAAGCACAATTTACTAAAGAGAGTGGCACCTAGGAATAAATGGAAAGTATAGTGAAGCATGTGCAACAAAGTATTAAAACTGCCCAGGACAGACAAAAGAATTATGCATACAATAAAAGATAAGAACAAAGCTTTAAGGTTGGAGAGAAAGTGTTTCTCAGAGTTAAGCCGAAGAATAGTTCCTGTCTTGAGTGAGTGAGGTCTTGTAGGTCATCTGACTTGATCCATTTAGTAAACCATTGAAGAAACATTGAAGTTACCAGGCATCCTCGAGCTATAACCTAGAGGAGTTTCCTGGAGAGCTAACACCCACGGAGCAGTAAGTGGGTCAGTAAAACCGCGGAGCAATAAGAACACGGGGATCCGTAAACTAGTCAGAGAGGCACGTGGGATAAACCCAGTCAAAGAGCCACACAGGATAAACTCAGTCAAAGAGCTACGCGAGATAAATCCAGCCACGGTCAACTGCAGCAGTCACAAGGGAAGTCTCGTAGGGCATGGAGTCGCAGACGGCAGCAGGATAAAAACATCTGTGGGGTTGATTAAGGTAAATGAGATGTGTGTATTATATAGGAATAAAAGTGGTCCAATGATAATAAAGATAAAACCATAAATTAAGCAAGATGGTTCAAAGGTTATATAACCATAAAGTAAATGGTCAGAAGTCTATAATAAAAAACCATAAAGTAAAAAAATCCAATGGTCCTTTAATAAAATCATAAATTAAACATTTTAATGATTTTATAATAAGGTCAAAAAGTAAATGGTCCAAAAATAAAAAGCTAGGACCAAGTAAGAATAAGACCATGAGTCAACACAAGGGACCACAACCCACACAACCACTAAATCAAGGAGAACCGTACGAGTGGACAAGCATTCATCTATAGGACCAAAAAGACTTTGATCTTTTCTCTCTCTCAAGGTACATTGTTTTATATATTTTGTCATCACTGTATAAGGGAAAGATCCAAACGAATGGTACAATCCTTAGGTCCTTAACACTGCTCCTAAGGGTTAGGTGCTAGGGCCATCGTCAAGGGGTGGCCAGTCCCTTGAGAAGCAACCTAGCAATAACCGATTAGGAGAGGGGACATCACACATCATTATCTTCCATTCTTAACGAATGGCTCTCAGCCCTAGGCTGAGTTTCAGTCTCATACTAAATCATGTTGATCAACCCTAAACCCTGATTGGGTCCTCCATTCTCTTGGAGAATGGTTCTCAGGAGTCAGTACTAAGCTGAGTTTCAGTCTCACACTGACGATTGATCAACAACCTGTAGGACTTACTTGGACATCGTGTCCCTGGTCCCAGACCAAAATATGTCTTTGCCTCTATCTGCATGATCTACTTGGACATCACATCCCCGGTCCTAGACCAGAATACCCTAAAGGCACATAGGGGCCCTAGCCACATGCTAGGGGCTTCGCCATGGCATCAACCTGCTTGGTCTAGACCAAGAACACCAGGAGACTACTGGGGGCCCAAGGGTACCTTCTAGGGCCTTACTCTACCCTAGTCAATTGACTAGGGTACCATTCTCTCTGAGAATGGGTCTCGCAGCTGCACTAACTTTAACACATTCTTGGTAGCATGTGTTATCCACTTATTTGTACCATAGTTGGATTACCTGAGGAGCCGCCAGTTGACAAACATGTTCAATGTTTGATTCCAGTGTATCAGTTGATCCGTCTTCATGTCTAGCAAATATTGGCTAGCCAGTTTTTCATTTGAATAATTTTGATCATGGCCCCGCGGGGTTTGTAATAAAATGTGCTAGTAGGGTATTTTGAGTGGTTCGGTCTCCTAAGACATAGAATCTCAACTAAGGTATTCCAGGGAGTTTTTTGCCCTTGACAATTATGCTTTGCCTATAGCCGAGTATAATTGATGAGTTTTTCTCCCGCTTCCTCCAAAGCTGGAATGCCCGATTTTGAATTCTGGGCCTTGGGGGGTTATTAGAGCCCAACTAAGTGTTTATAAACCTACTAGGCATTGTTAGAATAGAGCATGGTCTTGTCCCAAGTCAATAGAACCTTTAAAAATTTTACCGGACAGGTTAAAAAATTATTTTTTAATTTTTTAATTATTTCCCTAAGTTTTTTTAATAATTTTTCCATAAATTAATTGGAAAAAGCCCGTTTGTAATAAGTCGGTCATTTGAACCCCGAACTCAGTGATTGAAGGCTCTAACCTTAAGCCAAAAATCATTCTTGATCAGCCAGCCAGCCAGATCCAACTTTCAGATCATCAATTAGACACATAACGCTCATTTTCTCAAAAAAGTCATTTTCGAGGAAAAAAATGATTATTTTGGAAAAAATTAAAACTCTCCAAATTAATCCAAATTCAGCGAAATAAAAGGCTAAATGACATGGCACGGAGCATTTATGATGATTCCAATCAATATCGGTCAGTTTCAGATCAAGTATCGGAGTGTAGCGGTTGAACTATCAGTCAAAAATTTGCCCTCTTTGGTCAAATCCGTTTTTGGTTGAAGTGTGGGTTATCTATTGGTTGGGTGATCATTACGAGGGAGGATGAGCCACCTCACCCCCCCTCATTACTCCAGCACTCAATTCAACTCCAAATCATCATGCCGAGCTCATTCAATTACTCCGGTGTTACTCTTAGTTTGGTTTTAGGGTTTTAGCTTAATCTCATTGTATAAATAGAGGCTCCTTCAGCTCTATTCAGATGGAGAGTTTGGCATAGAAACTCTATTGGATTTTGTAAGCTTCTTTCGTTAATAAAATATTGAGACTTTGGAGGTCATTTGATGGGCTTTTGGCATTGTGTCTTCATCCTATGTGAAGTAATATCTCTTTCACCCTACCCTTGTATTGCAATTTGATTATTATGTTTATTGAAAACTAACAATCTAGTACTTGGGCTTCTAATCAAATCCGCATTGTATTTGTGTCTTCAGGGATTGCATCTAGTAGGAGCTTTCGGCACCTAATACCTTCACCATACAAGTGTTCCATTATTAATATATTTTGTTTGCAGAGTTGCAAGCGGTTCCAGATCTTTCTTTCCTTCTCCAACAGACTTCAAAAAATTCTCTTGGTTACATTGGTTACTACAAGTGGATCTCTATTTTCAAGGTACTATCCTACCTCTTTTCCACTTTTATAGAAGTTATCAAGTAATTTAAATCTTTATTTCAAGCTTGCTTGGCTTCTACTAAGTTAGATCTAGGCTTTCTAGCCCTAAATCTACTTTTTCAAAGCTAGATCCATCTTTCTAAAGGCCCACTTTTAAAGATCTAGTTTCATTTTCAATTTTGTAAATCCATCTTTCATTTTGCCTTGGAAAACGTGCACTTTTTCTCGAAAAACGTGCAAATTTTCCACTTTAGGGCTTGCTAGTTTTTTTCTATGTTTTTTCTTTTTTTCTTAATTCTGGAAATTCATAAAATCAGAAAAATTTCAATTTTTTTTGACTTTTTCTAGAAAAAACGTGTCATTTCATGCTTGTTTTTTCGCTGATTTTTTTCTCGAAAAACGTGCAATTTTGTACTTGTTGTTTTTTACTGATTTTCTGCAATTTTCTGCTATTTTCCAGATTCTGGAAATTAGCCTAAAATGTTAAAAAATCTTTAATTTTAAATTTGCAAAAAGTCTCAAGTCGTTTTGTCAAAAATCGTGCATTTTACATAAAAATCGGTGAGCTTGCCTGGTCCTTTCCAAGTTTTGATTTTGGGTCTCATTCCTTTGTTTTGATCTTTTGTTTCATCTCATAAGGCACTTGTCTTCTCATCCACTTAATCCTTTCGAAACACAGGTTAAATTTGGTTTCCTGACACTCTTACTAGTCCTTGTTTAGAGCTTTTATCCACAGGTGAACCAAAAGCAAAACCAAACAAGAAAGAACAAGCAGATCTAGATCCAAAGACAGGGATCCAAAACCAAAAAAGAAGTCATTCTCCTTTGTACAAACTCATAAGAGTTTTTTCATTTTTACTTAAGCTAGTTCTCAAAAGTCCTGACAATGATTAAATTCCCAGGGCATTTGTACTTCATTAATAAAACAAAGCTAAGTGGGATAAGGCCTCCCATACTTGGTTTTTCTTCCCCATTTGGGGAAGAGTGCCTTTGTTCTTAGCTTAAATTTATTTCAAGTACTTAGAGTAGTTTCATTTTTTGCAAAGTAGATACTAATTGTTAGATTAGCCCATTTTGTTTCATTAACAAAGTTGATTACTTCATCTTTTAAGTTTTTTTTATACCTTTCATAAGTAATTCAACTGTTTAAAGTAGAAATCTCTTGAATCTCACTTTGTAGATCAAGAGTGCTCTCTATCGGAGAGTTGTCTTTTCATTGTTTAATAAGTTAATCAATTAATCTCTAAAGTCTCTTGAACTTGCCGTAATCCAAGTCAAGAGCACTCTCTATCAGAGAGCATTCCCACTGCATATCCTTGCATCAAGCATATAGTTTAGCTAAGTCTCTTGAACTTTTGTCATAAGACAAAGTCAAGAGCGCTCTCTGTCGGAGGGTTTTAATCAATTTACTTAATAAAATCTTTCAACTCACATTCCCTTTAATTAATTTACTTCGTTGATATCCTTCACCTAGTATGCTCTATCGACTTTCGAGTTGGGCTCGTACTCAGAACAATGAAGGACTTGCTAAGACTGCAATAACAACACAAATTAAAACTTTTACCCCATAACCAACGCACCGGCGTTGTCTCGATAAATACTCAGGTAGTGGGCAAATTCCAAGTGTGGGCGCCGGGCAACCCAATCTGGACACTCGCTGGTTAAGTTATTGAACACCTAGCTTGTGATTCCAGATAGGTCCGTCATGTCTTCGAACGGAGCCACTGAAAGTATTTCCAATCAGGTTTCCTAGACACCTTAAGCAAGATCATCATTAAATCCTTAAAACTTACCAAGAGCACTCGCAGAATTTAACATTCACTGGTTTAATTTCTAGACGTGTGTTTAATTCTCTAGCGCATTTCAGCTTCATTGACTCCATAAGGCACTGGTCGTTGTTTTGTTTTGCATAATTATATTATTTGATCAATTGTCTATGGCTTAGTATAATTGTTATCGCTAAATGCTTAATTGAAGTCTAGAATTTAAATTTATCTTTTAATCTCTTGTTGCAACGTGGATTGCTCTTTGATTTTGTGTCACATTTATAACAAGTATAAACACCTTCAAATCATAATAACTCCTAAACAACACCCATCCGCATCCACAACCTTTAAAGAACACTTTAACAACTTAAGAGCCATAGAAACTCTTTTGTAGGGACTACCCCCATTGGCTTCGTTAAGAGTTAGCATAAACGGAGGAGCTAGGAGTAGGTGATAGTACCTAGCTCTATGCTTGCCCCCAAGGTCACACGTCTCCCACTTTCCTAAGTGAGGAGACAGCTTTCAATTGATTTCTGCTACTGGTATGCAAACGGCGGACAACAACATGGAAGGTGGAAACAAAAACAGAGTAATCTGGGCCAACTTTTGCAAGAAAGGACAAAACCAACTGCTTGTCATCCTTTTGAATCCACACAACTTCAAATGCAACCCCAGAGATTTTAACTTGGTGAAAAGGTCCTAGATAGTGTCAAAGGTGCTCGGGCTCAAGAGGATGAGATCATTCTCCCATTGATGGCCTCTTAACACATCCTGCTTCCCGAAGACTCCTTCCAACGTGGTCCAGACTTCATTGGGTGAGTATGTGGATTCAATGTGGAAGAGAAGGTCGAGAGTTGCAGAAAGACAGAGTAACACATATGCTTCATCACACCAGTTAAACCATTTTGTCTTTTTAGCATTAGCTTTGGGTTCAACTTCAGTTCCCGTAGTGATTTTGTATAGGAATTTGCTCCAAAAAAAATCATCACCTTCAATTTCCACTCATAGTATTTGAATAGCTTCAGGAGGAATACCCAAGTCTAATCCATTGTTGTAGAAATGGTGCTTCTGCAGAGCATAGTAGAATGAGGAATTCTGTCTTCAAATGAGTCACAACAAGCTGCTATAGGCGATTTGTAGCAGCCTATAGGATCCGTGTTTTACAAGCCATTCAAAAACAGCCTTGTATGGATCTGTTGCTGAATGCTTACAAAGCTTCTGTAGCTGTATTGTTGAGCATGCAGGCAGCAGTGCTGTGAAGGATTTCTCCAGCTTTGGAAGCAATGTTTGAATAACCCCCATGCAGTGCACACTAGCAAATCAAGTCACAACGAACCTCCCCAGAATCTGATTTCCCCACCCATGAAAAACCTCTCCTCAGAACGTCTTAGGCTCTAATACCATGTAGAATTCAACTACTGAACCAAGATTTGTAGCTTGGCTG
>LPNX010287377.1:765275-800713 GCA_001517045.1 Pseudotsuga menziesii
AAAAGTGGGTTTTGATGTGCAACATTTACATTTAGTTATTAATTTGCAATAACAAAAATATAAGATAATTTTTCTAATAAAAATATAAATATAAGATACGTTTTCTAATTAAAAAAATATGAATATGAAATACCTTTTCTAATTAAAAAAAAATAGATATTGATTTGCATTAAAAAAAATATATAAAATAGGTTATCTAATTAAAAAATATAAGATGCATTTTTCAATTAAATAAATAGTTGCTAATTTGCAACATTTACGTTTAGTTATTGATTCGATGTAACCAAATATAAGACGGATTTTCTAATAAAAAAAATGGTTATAATAGTTTTTTTTCCGAGGAGAAAAATAACATTTCCTTGTTATTCAATTCTGAATCAAATGAAACTTTGTGCTTCAACAAGAGTACAATGACAGGCCACAGCTAGGAGCAGGTGTTCAGTCACCATTCCAATACATAATAAGAGGTTCTCATCAGAGTCATCAGTAATGGATTAAAGCTAGTACTGCACATATACATAACAAATTTGGAACCAATCCTCAACCAAACATAGGCTCAATACACTACTTCAAAATACATAGACAACAAAAAGGAGCTATGCTAGAGGAAGGAGCAAAATAGAAAATTCTTCCCATTCCCCATCTTGAAACAACTCAACAACAAGAATCAAGTTCGAGCAGTCGATTGATCGAAGGAGACATTGCTGGGATATGTTGCAAGTTCCTCCAAATCATCAAAGATGATATCCAAAAATAACAATCCCCAAAGAACAAGGAAGAGAACAAAGTCAAAAGAGCTGAATATTTCCATGCCAATGGCATACTTCTTCAATAAATTCCAAATAATATAGAATCCCAGAAGGTAAAAGGAGTGCCTCCTTAGATAAGAGGTTCGCTTGAACATTGAACTCTCTATAGACATGAGCTGTTTCGAGATGGGAAAAGCAAGAACGAAGAGTCAAGATCTCATGACACCAGCCTGCAAGCTCCAGAGTCTCTAAGGAAGCCTTGCCATTAAACCAATTGATGACAGTAGATGAGTCTCCTTTGATATGCAAATATGGAAGTCTAATAAGTTTGGCGAAGACAAGAAGAACCCAGAGTGCAAGAAGTTCTGATCGGGTGTTGGTACTCTGTCCACAGCCAAGTTTCAAATGGAAATAATGTTCTTTGCTCAGAATGATGTGAACACCAACTCCTCCAAGTTTCTATGCAGAGGCTCCATCAAAAAAGCTGGAAGGGAATGCATAGACCGGTTCCAATCCCTTAAATCTCTTGTTAGAACTAATAACAACCTTCACCTCATATATTTGTAGTTGATCCTGAATGTTGTGAATAGACAACTGCACAGAGGGTCTGCAATTATCGAAAATGGCTCGATTACGAGTGATCCAAATCTGCCAGGTCATTAATAGAGGGAGATACTTCAATTTTTTCTCCATCCCAATCCAGTTTACCAGACATTGCCCAAATGTTGGTTCATTCCATGATAAGTTGCGCTGAAGGGCAGCACTGAGACCCACTAGAACACCCTTAGCAAATTTACAATCAACAAATAGATGGTCAATCGATTCAGCATCCTTGAGACATAGGCAACAATAGCTAGGCCCGATCCATCCCTTCTTCTGAAGGTTGTCCCAAGTATTGATCCGATTGGCTAAACATAGCCACACAAAATAGATCACTTTTAATGGTAAGTTATATTTCCATATAGAAACCATAATCTTTTCTGGAAATTCAGTGCAATGACAGGAAGCTATTTAATTGTATGCCAACTGAGCCGAGACCTTCCCAGTCTTCTTATTATACATCCAAACCAGTGAGTCTAACTTGTTACTCAGGCGGATACAGCCATGTGAAAGTCCTTCAATATAATTGGTCCATAATACTTTCCAGGTACCAGCCAAGTCTAGGTCTTCAGCAGAAAGCCAATACTTCTGGCCATAGTCTTCTATACCCCCAAAATGTGCATCAACAAGGGACAAAATACCATAGTCCTCCAAGTAAGTTCTAATCTCCTCAGGTAGGACAAAATCAATACAAATACCATCAATGGGGTCAACCCCAATCCTTATATCTATGCCATTCCCCACTCTCCAACCTAAGGAACTAGTAATCCAAGACAATGTTCTTATAAATCCATTCCAAATATAAGAAGTACCCTTGACAGTGAATACTTGAGTATGGATCCAATCTACTAGTGATATGTTCTTGAGATACTTGGAGTTTATAATGAGAGACCAGATACCATTACCCTGTTATACCATCCAAAAACACTTAAGTCTGAGAGCCTGACTGAACCACTCCAGATTCAAGATGTTCCATCCACCTAAATCATAAGGCCTGGATATCTATTGCCAGGCCACTAAGTGCCCTCTATGACGACCATTTGACCTTCCCCAGAGAAAATTGAAAAATAACATGTCTCAAGAAATTCATAATGGATTTGGGCATCCTTTATTGATTTACAAAATTTATAGGTATATTTAAAGGCCTTGATTTCCTTTTTTATTATTAATAATTACGTCAAACATAGTTTGATGTTATAGATTCAAGATACTTTAACAATTACATAAGTTGTGTGAAAGATAAGGATAGTTAAACAAGTTCAAAATTAATAGTGGGGATTAAGGAGCTTATATTTAGTTCATTTAACAAGTTTGGGATTAATAGTAGGAAGTAAGAAGTTTCAAATTATAAATTTAGAATTATAATAATGAATTAGTAGTTTTATAATCTTTAAAATATGGAATTAGTAATGAGAAATGAAAATTTGCATTCATTATCAAGGTTTAAATATAGTGACTTTTATTTGATATTTTAATTAAGTTTTATTTTTGTGAGTTATTTGTTCATATGGGGACATATAGGATTCTCGTGATGGTAATAGCTTACTTGTACAAAGGTTGATTATCTGCAGGACTAATGTCAAGTTTAGGGTTGGAATTATATTACTTAACTAAAAAATTTTATTATTGAATTTTGTGTTCTATGGTTGGCTCACCAGATGGTGGCGTTAGCCTCATGGAGTGGACCAGGCACCTCAGTGACAGGCTTACCTCATGGTGCACATGTGTTGCATTCCTCTACGTCATCCTACCGGGAATGGTTTATTACAACATTAATGCTTCATCCAGTCTATGTCATTCTGTTCGGAATGGTTTATTACAACATCATAAGGTCAAATATGGGGACATATGCTTTTAAGTGATCACATAGGAAAGGTAGAGGTAAGTCTAAATAAGCCAAATGTATTAGATATTCAAGAAGGGGCGAGGTTGAGTATTGAAACTAACTTGGCTTAAGACAACCACTTTACCTATTCCAATGGCATTTTTCCTTCATTGGGCATGTCATGGTCAGTATTTTGTTGGTGGCTTCAAAATGAAAGTCGTGTTTCTCGACCCAAATGGACCTAGATGAGAATTTGGAGTCACTATGGTTTTTCTACCTAATAAGATAGATGATGGCCATGCTGACAAATAGAAGCACGTTAGTTTTTCTATTTAATTATGAATCCCTAGCAACTCATGTCAGACAATCAAAATCTCCCATTATTGCTTTCATGGAAGATAGTAAATAAAGTAAATATTGTTATCTTTTTGCAGCCTTCTTGACAATTCTCCTTCCAACAAGGGTAGTACAAGCTTTGAATCTTAAAACGGAGGACGTGTTCTCAAACCTATGTGGTTTGTTAGAGACCTTGCTTAATCATAAAGAAATGAATATTAGAAGTGGTTTAGGATAGCATTCATATATCTTGGTAGCAAATATCATGTTATATGTGTCACTATGTGTATGGCACAAGTAGTTCATTGCTATGCTTTTATGAGTTTGTTGTAAAAATGCATTCTTTATAGGTCACTATTATTTNCCAAATATCATGTTATATGTGTCACTATGTGTATGGCACAAGTAGTTCATTGCTATGCTTTTATGAGTTTGTTGTAAAAATGCATTCTTTATAGGTCACTATTATTTTCCTAAGATATTCCAAGAAGCTACCTAAATGTCATCACTTTGCATTGTTGCAATATAGTGTGAACTATGAAATTGGAGTGATAGCTGCACAACGAATCTAGCTAGCAACAATGAACAACAAACTTACAAAGTTGAGAGAAGAATTGGAGAAACAAATGAAACAATTGTATTGATTTAATGAAATAATGGTATTAATACACACGAGATACTATTCATGGAAGAACTAATGCCTCTCCATGGAGATTCTAGAGAGATGTGGATACATACAAACAGTCATTGGAGTGAATTGCCACCTAGTCTTAGCTAACCGGTCATGCTATCGATAGTTAACTCGATAAACACATAGGTGGATTTGAGAGAATCTCATGCATGCACAATTGTAGCACTTCCCTTTCCTCATGGAGAATGAAAGGTGCATTCCTGGTGATGATTCCAATGTTGCATGCAACACTTGGTGATGATGTTGAAGTTGTCATGCAAGACTAGACTCTAGTCTAATTGAAGTGTAACTGAGTAATAATTGAAGAGGATGCGATTCCTTAATCTATAATGGGATAATATTCTCACCTAAGGGAGAATATCCTAGACTAAGGCCCCTCAACATATACTAAATAAACATAGGAAAATAAATACCAAGTAGATGTGCAAAATTTCCAATATAAACTGCATAATATATTCCTTTGAACTTAAATATTAATCATTGTATGAGTTTTATATGGTCAACTAACTAGTTGTTGTGTAATTGTTGTGGAATTACAGTAAGTGTTATGCAAATTATATTATCATTGTTTTAAATTTGCTTTATTGTAATTTATTGAATTTTATTGGAGACCCATTAGGTACTTAACTATTTAACCTTTATTTTTTATTTTTGTTTTTATTTACTTTGGTCATTTTTTAATATTAAATATATTTTTTATTTCTTTCTTTTATTTAGGGAAAGCTAAAGTGTCAGACAACACAAGTTGCAAATCTTTATGACCATTTATTTTATAACTTTTTTAAATGTTTATTGTCACTTTCGTTTCATCAAAAGTTGTGCCAATGGTAATGGTAATGGTAAATTAAGGACAAAAATAGGATTAGTTTTGTTCACATATATTGGCTATTGGATTAACATTTGGATTTTGTGATATTGGGGATGCTCTCAATTAAGTAACATCGATTCTGGATTTTGTGATATTGGGGATGCTCTCAATTAAGTAACATCGATTCTAACTCTCGTTTGAGGGTCAAATTAACAATTAGTTCATAGGTTTATAATATATATAGTTGATAAATCATCAGAGGATGTATTAAAACAAATAGTCCTCAACACATTCAATAAATTCAATAAATGTAATATAGAATCCTTTGTTCTACAGGAATTATGCATAAACTTAAGAGATTGTTCATCTTAGGTTAAATATAAAAAAATACTAATCTTGAATAAGACCAAATTTGGCTCTAATTTTCATTTACAACTTGTTTCTTTCAGTGGCTTTGTATTAGGACTTGTATATTTGAAGCTTGCAACCATGTATAAATTCCTTTATAATAGCTTTAATTATC
The DNA here is from genome assembly GCA_001517045.1 of Pseudotsuga menziesii. Classification (NCBI taxonomy): domain Eukaryota; kingdom Viridiplantae; phylum Streptophyta; class Pinopsida; order Pinales; family Pinaceae; genus Pseudotsuga; species Pseudotsuga menziesii. The sequence continues at coordinate 770,808 of LPNX010287377.1, forward strand.
CCGAGATAACATGATCTTTCATATTCTCTTATTATTTAATGCAATTAAGCATGTTTGCACATGTCTACATCTCAATTAAGTTTAGCTACTAGATAGGCATTCATATATCTTTTGAGATAAGGAGAGGGCACTACAAGTCTTATGTTTAAATTGGAGTTCCCATTTTTTTGCAAGAGTTATGTTGCTTTCTTGTTTGCATACCCTCAAAGTTGCATAATTAGGGTCATTCCATGGCCTAGAGATAAGAGATTTGAAAAAATAAAACTATTTTTTACAATAAGACTCAGAAATCAAATACAAATTGTAATCATGAAGTTTAAATCATGATTGAATTTAGAATGTTTTTTGATACCAATGGATTTACTCCTCTATTTGCAATGTTCAAATTGAGATTAACAAATGAATATAGAATGTTACTCTGGTAACATTGGGTTTTTTACTTACATTTTTTCCTTTTATGACATGTGGATGTAATGAGATATACATATGTACAAGTCAAAAAGTAAGTATTGAGGGGTTTTGACAGACCAACATATGATATATCATATTTGGTATTATCAGCGTAGTGTAAGTCATTAACCTATGACCCATATCCCATGCGTATAGTCATAGCTGATCAATTTCTCATGGTTTTGAATAGTCCACTTAGCACTCATTGCATCGGATGATGCTCATAGGGATGAAGAAGTGGGAACTAGCAAAATGAATCACATAACATCCAATCATCACTCCCGAGGATTATACTCGGTAACCAGGACTTCTTGGTAGGTCACCCATCCCAAGACTCCTTTGGCTCAAGATAGTTTTTCCACACAATCAAGCTCACTTAGCTTCATACCCCATTTGAAAAACCTTAGCAAGTATTGTGCCTTATAAACTATTCAATTAGAGCTCCCTCAACTCTTTTGATTTAATTATTAGGGGGTTTTCATAGTCCAACATATGCTATATCATTTTGGGGATTATGTACGTAGTGTAATTCATTAATCTATGACCCATATGCCATCAGTATAGTCGCAATTGACCAATTTATCATGGTTTTGAATAGTCCAATTAGCACTCATTACATTAGGTGATGCTCACATGGGTAAAGAAGTGGGATTGAGACTAGTAAAATGAATCGCATAGCATCAATCATCACTCCCTGAGATTACACCTGGTAACCAAGACTTCCTGGTAGGTCACCCATCCCAAGACTTGCTCCGAATCCAGCACGCTTAACTGTGGAGTTCCCCCCCACAATCAAGCCCACTTAGCTTGCTACCCCATTCACAAAACCTTAGCAAGTATTGTGCCTTATGAACTATTTAGTTAGATCTCCTTCCATTCTTTTTATTTAAGTATTGAGGGGTTTTTGTAGTCCAACATATGATATATCATTTTTTGGGATGATCTACGTAGTGTAAGTCTTTAATCTATGAGATATATCCCATTAGTATAGTTGTAACTAACCAATTTCTCATGGTTTTGTATAGTCCACTTAGCACTCATTGCACTCGGCGATGCTCACAGGGGTGACAAAGTGTGATTGAGACTAGCGAAATGAATTGCATAACATCAATAATCACTCCAGAGGCTTGCACTCGGTAACCAAGAATTCCTAGGAGGTCACCCATCCCAAGTCTCCTCAGGCTCAATCCTGCTTAACTGTGGAGTTTTTCCCCATAATCAATCCCACTTAGCTATCTACCCCATTTGCAAAACCTTAGCAAGTATTTTTCCTTATGAAATATTTAGTTAGAGCTCCCTCAACTCTTTTTATTTAAGTATTGAGGGGTTTTCACAGTCCAACATATGATACTTATTTTTTGGGATTATCTGCATAGTGTAAGTCATTAATCTATGACCCATGTCCCATGAGTATAGTCACAACTGACCAATTTCTCATGCTTTTGAATAGTCCACTCAACACTCATTACATCAATATTAGGGTACATGAGAGTCTAAGTGGTTATTGTTAATGGGGATCTCCCGGTAAGCTTGAGCCTTTTATGTGTGTGTTTAACAACTTTATTTTTCCTCTTATCATAAATGAAGGAGTTAAGGGAAGCAACACCATCCTCTTTTGAAGGGTTAAAAAGTCCCAGGCCAAGCTCAGTGAGAGGGAAGTGTCTCCCAATTATTGAAGTAGTTGTGGGAGTCATAAAGGTGGTACTTGCTTCCAAAATTGCCTATGTATCTAGCTCATCTTGGCTTCTCTCCTCCTCTTTTTCCTTTCTTATGGCTTCTTCTTCTTCCATTTTCTTTTTCTTTTTCTTTTTTCTTGCTTTAATTTCTACTTCTTTTCTACTTTTCTCTTCCTCAACATTTCTAAATACCTTTTATTGTTGTTGTTCACTCATGCTTTCTTGAGTTCCTGTTTGTGTTGCAGATCTCTGCTTCTTGTTTACTAGCTTCCTTGAGTTCTCATCAAAGGACATGTCTTGCTTATACACATTCATCTAGCCAAAATTCTTTTGTATATTCCCAAGTAAATTTACAAGCACAACAATCTTGTTCCACTATCTTTCTAGAATCATTCCTCCTGAAAAGTTCACTATCAAACTAAAATGCATTAATGTTCTGGGATTACTCTTTGGCCTCTTTGATGTATTTCAAGAGTTATCCTCCAATTTTTAGAGGTAAGGGGGCCCAAACAACCTTATTTTCATTTTCCAATACTTCTCTGGTGTCATTAAAGAAAACTTAGTATGGCATTTCCTACATGGTTTCCTTCTCAATAATAAAATAAGGAAGGAGATGGGGTGGCTAAGTACCACCATAAATTCGTAGATAAGCCCCCTTGCATGTGACATACTAATATCCTAATGTAGCCAAGATCTCTAGATCTATGTCAAACATGAAATTCAATGGTTTCCCATGAATGATAGTTTATAATGGAACTAAGAACAATGGGCATAATTTTACAGAATAGCTCATGTATTTATGCTCCCACAAAATATTGCAATACATGTGGACTGGAGGGCCTTTCGAGAGCCATTGCTATCCCATCCCTAGAGAGGTATTGCTTGCACATACCATGTCCAAAACATAAGAATACATATAAAACTCATAATATTGTCTTGAAGTTGTGTCTCTTGCATTTTAAACTTCCTATTTGATATTAGTAGACACGATGACCCCCCAATTGAAAATAGTACCAAGCAAGGTGATGCAGGAGTATCCTGCTCTCCATTCAAATTCCAAGTTAAATGTTGGATCAGACTTATAAGGGGTCTTTAATTATGAATTGATAGTCTTTGAACCATCAGAATGTAAATAAACCTATGTGTTATTTGATTCTAGTTAGATGGAGAGTCACTAGGTCAAATGATGAGTCAATTGTAACAAAGCCCTCATCTAATGGTAGCGAGTCATAGGATAGGTTAGAGGATTTGATGTAATTAGGATTAGTTAGCAGAAGATTATGGATTATTGAGTAGATTATGGATCTGAAACAGAATGGTTCATGAATCTTGTTGTATATATATATGTAAGCCTGCGAGGCATAAAGAGGTGGGAGAGAAAAGACAGGGAAAAAGAGAGATACAGAGGATAGATAGAGGTCAGTCAGGCCTGTAGGAGTCAAGAAAGGACAATTAAAGATGTATCAGACCTTAGGAGACCAAAACGTAGGTTCTGAGACAAATTGAATGTACAATTTTCTTGTGTCAATGAAGAAAAAGCCTATTCGACATATCTATGTATTTGTGAATGAATTTAGTCTGAATGTATAAATTCATGAACTAAATGTTTGGATAAATTCTCTGTCCATATGTGAAAATCAAGTATATGAATTTAGGGTTTTTGAAAGCGGGAGAAGCAGAGATGGATGGATCGATGCTTTGATCCATCAAAGGAGTTAGATGAATGATCCTTAGAGGATTTTATAAATGATTCGTGCATGTATTAACCCTATTGCAGGTCAAGGAGCTTAAGTTGATCATTGAAGGATTGAGGAAGATGGAGATTCAAGCCTGTGCGTGGCTTGATTGATTGAAGAAAATTGATTCCACAGACGCGTAAGTAAAATATTAACTAGTCACCTTGAGAAATATTAGACATTGGGGAATGATCTTAGAAGAAGATCAATGGTGACGATCAAATTCCACAAAAGAAGAGATGATATCTTCATCTGATCTCAGATCAACGGTAAAGAAGGAAGCCGCCTGAAATCAACGATTGTAAAATGTTGCGGAAAAGGAATTGCGGAAGTTCAAATTTTGGAAAAGTTGGATCCTCAAATGCGGGAACATAATTGCAGAAACTTTGTTGTGGAAAAAAGCTTGTAGAAACCTGTCTTGCGGAATTGAACCCGCGGAAGCAGAGCCGCGCAATAGAGTTGCATGAGAAGAAATATTTGGATAAGAAGACAAATTTAGAGTTTGATAAATGTAGAGAAAGCTAAATCCTGGGGAAGTGGATGGGATAATGGATGTTTGGGGTTCATGTCTGCATCAGATTGGTATTAGAGAAGGAAGAACAAGTATTCTGTGTGAAAGGTAAATCAATCTTTGATTTTCAATATTTATTTTAAAATTGAAGACTAACAATTGTGTGACAAGGTTAGTCAGGTGAGAGGGTAATCAGGATTGATTGCAGACAAAGGATGTGTGGTTAAAGTTGATGATTAGCCACATGAGAATGTAGAAGAATCCTTGAAAGGATTTGACAATCTTGTGGATTGATGAGAGATAGCAGATTACAACAATAACAACTGGGGGATTTGTGCTCAAGGAGTATTATGTTCTTGATGAAGAGGAATATCTTTTGAAGAAAGCAGTAGAGATATTACAACCAACTGTACAAGTGAAAAATTCTAAAGGTATGGACCGATTCATGCTTATATTTTGACTTTGGTTATGTGAATTTATAGCAGCAAAGAATAGTGAAGTTCTTGAGAAGATAAAGTAGTGGCAGAACCCAGAAATCCAACAGAGGTTGGAAAAGAGAGGACTAGTGCATGTTCTCAAAAGAGAAGTGGACCTGCAAAAGCCAAACAAAAGAGCAAAGGAGATGCTCAAAAGGTTCTAGAGGAGAAGAACCAGAGATACCAAAACGACAAGCTCAAGGAGATATAGCTTGTTGAGGTATAATAGACAAGTGTGGAGACTTGTTGAGGGAGGCTTAGGAAAGCAGTCCACAAGTGGATAGGATGAAGTTCACAAAAGAGAGGGAGATAGAAACATTGACTATTGAAGGTCATTGCAAGGGTTGAGAGGAAAGCCACAACAGAAGAAAGAAGAAAGAAAGACAAGAATAATGTAACAGAGGATTGCTAGAGTTAGCAAGAGACATTTTGTGCTTTGAGAAGCATATGCAAGAAGCTGTAGAAGAAGATAACGAGAGGTATGGTTGGGTCATGAAAGGGAAGGTAAGATGGCATTCACTACAGGTGAAGCTACAACAAAATATGTTTGCTCAATTGAAGAAATAACTTAGAGAAGTTGAATATGAGATGGAGGTTTCATATTGTAAACCTGAACATGGTCCTTTTCTTGGAGAGGATGATGAAGCAGAAAAAGAGAGGCCAATTGAGAGTCTCATGAATTCTGTAAAGAATACAGATTTGCTTATGGAGGAGATGACTATGAGGTCAAATGAGACCAAGAGGTCTTATGTTTTTGAGACTGATGATTTGTTTGTGATTACAGGTTTTGTTGCAGATGATAGGCACTCTTTTGAAATTGTCTTAAAATTTGATGAAGAAAGTCTCTCAAATGAGGAAAGGTCTGAAGTATTGCAACAAAAGGAACTCATTGATGAGTTGCTTGATGGAGGAACACAACCAATTGAAGATGATTTGAAGATGAAGGAAGAAAAATAAATGTGCAAAGACATTTCTATAAGGAAGAATCAAAATTGCATTGTGATGAAGGAGAGAGTTAAAGAGTCACCATGGACTGTCATGGATTCTGAAGAAGAAGAAGAAGACGTGCTTTCCAAAAGCATGATAGAAGAACATGATTTTGTTGCAATAGAAGATGAAAGGATACCACGTGAAGAGTGTATGTAGCTTGTATATCGAACCATTGGAGAAATAGGTGATGGTGATAGATGGATGTTGTGTTCAGACCAACACAACAAGAGGACGCCAGAAAAGATATCAACAGGGACTTCAGAGTCTCATGTTTTCAAATCTAATTGTTTGTGTATGAATGCATGTATTGAAGAACACTTAGACGTTGTGTTTATGCAGGTTGTGAAGCATATGATGGATACTTTTGGGAAGAAAGGAAAAATAATTATTGGACCATTGACAGAATAATATGTTCACTGTTGTGAAGAAGAACATAAAATCATCTTAGAAGAAGATGGTGCAGATGAGGGACTAGCTGAAAGTCTCATGAACTTTTGGGAGAGTTCAGACCAATAGAAGAATATGCTGATAAGAAAGTCAATGGGATATGTTTTTGAAATTTATGAATTGTGTGTATCTGCAGGAATAACATGTGCTGAACCTTGTAAGGTTTCCCCATAAGTAACTGAAGAAACATAGGAGTATCCATGTACTCTTGACATGGATCAAATCCAACAGATTGTTTTGGAATTCAAGAACGAGATGACATGGATAAAATCCAACAGATTGTTTTGGAATTGAAGAATGAGATGACATGGTCTCATAGAGATAAACTAGAGAGAACACTTGCATATTTGGATAGTGGTGTTATTGACAGAGTGGGGAAGAAATTTGTCATGACACATGAAGGGGCTATAGTGTCTCAAGAGGATGATCAGTACCTCGAATAAATTACTACTGTAGAGTTGGTTAATGAAGACAAAGGAAAGTTTTCTAACTTCATAAATTATGGTGAAGAGTTAGAAATTTTAGAAGACTATTTGATCAATCCAAGGGTTGATAAACATGCTTGCTTAATGTTTGATGACAACATTAGAAAAGAGCAGACAACAGATAAAAGCTGTAAGGTTTACCGTTACACAAAAACCTATAGATGTTGGTGAACATTTCAAACCCAACACAAGCCCAATCACCAGGAGTGGTGGTTAAACCACTTGTTTTATATTCCCAGAGGTCCGACGGTTATACCATGTGGAGGTACCCGATAATCCAACACCCCGCCTCCGACATAGCTCGAGGGAATTGAACCTGAGACCTTTGCTCTGATACCATGTAAGGTTTACCGTTACACCAAAACCTACAGATGTTGGTGAACATTTGAAACCCAGCACAAGACCAATCACTAGGAGTGGCAGTTAAACCACTTGTTTTATATTCCCAGAGGTTCGGCGGTTATACCATGTGGAGGTACCCGATACTCCAACAAAAGCACTGAATTATTTTATAATTTAGTGGATAGCAGCAGAGAATCAAGAGGACAGCAACAGTTTCAGGAAAATAAGATGCAGGTGTACCAGCCAAAGGATAGACTAGACATGGAGATTGAAGAACTAAGGATGCTGATGATGAAGATGTCTCAGAGAAGGCATAAGGAAAGAATGAATATTTACATCAGCAGAGCAAATAGACAGAGCAGTGGCAGAAGACAGATGACAGAAGAAGATTGCAGAAGCAAGGCTAGTGGAGCATTGCAACAGAAAATTTGGAAACCAGGAGAACTGAAGATGTCAAAGGCAAAACAACATGATGAGATGTCCAGGAATACTGAAGGTGAAAGGTTATGACCAGGAGGTCATATTTATTTCTTCCTGGGGATTCTGATGCATGAGCATCTTGCTCTCGATTCAAATTCCACGTTAAATGTTGGATCAGGCTTAGAAGGGGTCTTCAATTCTGAATTGATGGTCTTTGAACCATCACATTGTAAATAAACCTATTTTTTATTTGATTCTAGATAGATGGTGAGTCACTAAGAGGACGAGCGAGTCATTGGGTCAATTGATGAGTCATTGTAACAGAGCCCTCATCTAATGGTAGCAAGTCATAGGATATGTTAGAGGATTTGTTGTAATTATGATTAGTTAGCAGAAGATTAGGGATTATTGAGGAGATTATGGATATGAACCGGATTGGTTCATGAATCTTATTGTGTGTATATATATATGTAAGCTTGCAAGGCATAAAGAGGGGGGAGAGAAGAGACAGGGAAAAAGAGGGATATAGAGGATAGATAGAGGTTGGTTGGGCCTGTAGGAGTCAAACAAGGCCAATTAAAGATGTATCAGGCCTTAGGAGATCAGAAAGCAGGTTTTGAGACAAATTCAATGTATAATTTCCTTGTATAAATGAAGAAAAAGCCCATTTGGCATATCTCTATATGTGTAATGAATTTAGTCTGAATGTATAAATTCATGAACTAAATGTTTGGATAAATTCTCTGTCCATATGTGAAAATCTTGTATATGAATTCAGGGTTTCTGAAAGCGGGAGAAGGATAGATCGATGGATTGATGCTTTGATCCATTGAAGGAGTTAGATGAATGATCCTTTGAGGATTTTATAAATGAATGCATGCATGTATTAACCCTGTTGTAGGTCAAGGAGCCGAAGTCGGTCATTGAAGGATCAAGGAAGATGGAGATTCAATCCTATGCGTGGCTTGATTGATTGAAGAAAATCGATTCTGCAGATGCATAAGTAAAATCTTAACTAGTCGCCTTGAGAAAGATCAGACATTGGGGAATGATCTTAGAAGAAGATCAATGGCCACGATCAAATTCCACAAAAGAATAGATGAGATCCGCATCTGATCTCAGATCAACGGTCATGAAGGAAGCCGCCTGAAATCAACGGTTGTAAAAAGTTGTGGAAAAGGAATTGCAGAAGTTTTTGGAAAAGTTGGATCTGTAATTTGTAATCCACAAATGCGGAAATAGAGTTGCGAAAACTCTATTGCGGAAAGGAGAATGTGGAAACAAAGTTGTGAAAACTCTATTGCAGAAAGGAGAATGCGGGAATAGAGTTGCAGAAAGGAGAATGCGGAAACAGAGTTGCAGAAATTCTGTTGCAGAAACCTGTCTTGCAGAATTGTACCCGTGGAAGCAGAGCTACGTAATAGAGTTGCGGGAGAAGAAATATTTGGACAAGAAGCCAAATTTAGAGTTTGATAAATGTAGAGCAAGCTAAATCCCGTGGAATCGAATGGGATAATGGTTGTTTGGGGTTCGCGTCTGCATCACAAAGTTACTTGCTAAAGATGGGCACCCAATAATCCATGAATTGTGTTGCATATTCCTTTCCTCGAGCCTAGCGAGTAGTGTGGATTCCATCCTCTAAGGAGGTCGAAGGGATTCTATTAGGTACAAGCCTATTTCTCTAGGCCTAAAATTTTTCCTCTTACCCATCACTTCCTTAGAAAAGCATGAAACTCTAGATCTATTGTGGAGATCCATTGTTCTATCAAGAAAAGAACTAGGATGGGGAATTTATAATTATCCTCTAGAGTAAAAGGTCGGAAAGAAGCAACAAATTTCTCCTTTGGATCCCTGATCAACCTATTGCCTACATTAACTTGAAGCAGGAGCTAAGAGATGAATTCATCACATGGGAAGATATAAGGTCTAGCTTATACTTATGGATCCATGATTTTTAATATTGACATTCCTAGGTCATCTACATATTCTAGTGGAATAGCTAGGAAATGTTCAAACTTGAAAATTTGATAAATTTCCTCCCATAAGAGAGAAGTCTAAGTGCTGGTGTCACTATCGATATCCCCATAATCCATTTGGACTATTGTTTCCCCCTCATCCTCAAATGAAGACAGGGCACATGCCATTTTATATTTGGAATTGGTCTTCTTGTAAGCCATCTCATACTCCTACAATTCATCATCATCATAATCCATGACAAATATGGTGTTAGTGGGTTAGCAATCCAAATAAGAACAATGTAAAAGGGGTGAGTGTTCAACTCGTGGCATTGAATTGTTTAATGGATATAGGGATCATTATCGAAGTTACTAGCCTTGATAAATTAGAACTGAGTGGAGCTCAATATAGGCCACCTTTGACAAAAGGGAGTGAAGGTTTAGTCTCGTTTGGAAAAGTGAACGAGGAACTCATGGGAGGGGCTTCCAAAGATTCAATATTGGGGGCCAGTGTAACATATTTGGAGTTTTTCACCCTGACCAGAATCTTCCTATTGAATTTACAGTAAATGGCCTTGGATTCAAGTTATAACTAAGAGTGAGGGATCCTTTTTCTAAGGTAGTGAAAAATGGCCATTTTGGAGGGGAGGGAAAGGGTATTATCTTTTATATATGAAAGGCGAGGAGTTATTTTAAATGCACTGTAAAAGAAAATATCCCCCAATTACCCTGGTGAAAATTGACAAGTCGGTAAAAGAGGGGCTTACTTGTTGGGTTATTGGATCAATGATGATGAGGTGGTTATTTCCCCCTTTGGCTAGATCTCTTGACACGTCTGAGTGCCTTGGATACTGTTGATGTATTTGTAACTTCAGAATGTATTCATCTGTATATCTTATGTATTGTAACCCGATGTTTATTTCGGGAAGTGTCTGTAATGTATTTGAGTCATGTCATGCCCCGATGTTCCTATCAAGAGATTCAATAATGTAAACAAGTCATGTCAAGTCATTGTGGGTAACCCTCCTATTGTTCAAGGGTTAAAGTCCCCGCAGTTGTGGGCCCCTAGGGTTATTAGAATATCCTAGAGAAGTCAGCCCTAGGTGAGTTATTGTAAGTCGGGACAATAGTCCCCACCATCTAAGTCAAGGTTAACCCTCCTTGTTGATCAGAGGGCAAAGTCCCCACAGTTGTGGGGCACTAGGGTTATTAGACTCTCCTAGAGATGTCAGCCCTAGTAAGTAATTGTTAAGTGAGGCCGACATGATGGAGTGGACATTAAGTGAACAAAAGAATATAAATAGAGAGTGAGCCTCTCTATTTATCACACACACACTCACTCACTGGGGCGCATGAGTGAGAGAGAAGTTGCTGGGACAAGAGAGAGACTACTGCTATCAGGAGATCATCTTACTATTTTGGGGTTTCACTTTTGGTGCTGATTCTATCTTTGAGGAAGTTGCGGGGTTTTATCCTTTATGGTTTCCTCGAGGAAAATATTTGTGTCTATTGTCTCTTGTGTTTGATTGCTGTGCTTGTTATTCTCTTAGTTAAAGATCCTAATATAATGCTAGCTTGAATGATAAAAATCTAACATGGTATCAGAGCTAACCTGAGAAGAAGACATTGTGCATCTATAGAAGCTAGGGATTCTTACTTTTTGGGTCTCTTTCCACAATCCATGAGCAAAAGTATGCTAGGATGACTCTCCATTGAAGGGCGCATCCTTTTGTCGAAGCGGAATTCGATTCCGGACATGTTCAGTTTTGGTGCGGGAAATTAGGGCTTCTTACAGAAGAAGAAGTTTTGAGTGAGCCCGACATAGGATTTCTCTCCTCATAAAAATCAAAGCTTAGAGACCTGGGTCGATATTTTTGGTTGGGTATAACTTCAGGAAAGTCAAACCCTAGTTTGACCTCGGGCCGAAAAAAAACCCTAAAATACTAAAACTGATAAGTTTTGGTACATTCGCTATATCTCGGGATTGGAGAAGGCTCAGTTGCTGAAATTTCATAGGCCAAAGATAAAATCCTGATTTACACGGTGTCCAAAGTTCAGCCTCAGATTCACTATATTCTAGGAGATATGATCCCTCCATGTTAGGGTTCCAGCGTCTTCGAAGATTCATCCCTAAACAGGACACCTGGGGAGAATTGCTATATCTCAAACTACAAAGGTCCAAATGAAATTTATGAAGATTTTCTAGAAAGGGCACGGACTGCACTTTCTGTGGTTCAAGTTTTAGACCTAGAAGAGGAAACAGTGACATGTGACTGTCCGTACAACTTCGCTATGCTGAACAGTCCTGAAACAGATCACCTGGGAAAACGCTCATAAGTTGATGAAACCTATGGTGTTGGAACAGGGACAGGCAAGGATACCTCAATGTGAAGTTTTAGATGCAAAGGAGTAGTAATTGCAGAGATACCTTAGAAATAGTATCAGGCATTTCTGCAAAAGAAATTGGAAAACTAGGGCTTCCTGTTCCGGGAGCTTCCCTCCACTGTTTTCAAAAAAGGAGTACATTGGATAGCTCACCTTGAAGAGGTATATCTTTCTAACCAATCAAGTCTATCTTTCTCTGAAAAACCTTAGATCAGCCAGCTCCAGAACTAGGACGGACACCTCAAATCGGTAAGATCTAATCCTTTGCTATTTTCATTTGAGGTTCTCATTTCAAAAGTGATCTATCACATCAGCTTGATGATAAGCTTGGTGAATTTGACAACTTCCAAGCATGGAAGTATATGATCTCTCTGAAGAAAATGAATTAGACACCTACATAAGTAGAGAGGTTCCAGTTCCAGAGGGAGATGAGGCTAAAAGCCTTACACAAGAAGAACTTGGTCAAGGCCAAGAAGATCATTGTTGATTCAATCACGAATCACCTTATACCACAAGTGTCTTCCCTAAAGACACCAAAAATGTTTGATTCCTTGAACAAGCTATTTGAAGGGAAGACCATAAATCAGAATATGACTTTGAGAAAACAGTTGAAGAATGTGAAGATCCAGAATGCAGAGACCATACAATCATACTTTACAAGGGTCTCTCAAATCAAAGAACAACTTGAAGCGGTAGAAGAAGAAGTGGAGAATGCAGAAGTGGTGATAGCCACCTTGAATGGCCTCCCAAGATCATGGGATTCATTCATTCGAGGAATGTGTGCCAGAAGGAAGTGATAACTTTCAACAGACTTTGGGAAGAAGAAGAAGATCGACTCATAATAAGAGAAGAGAAGATGGGAGCAACTGAAGATCAATCTCTTACCATCCAAAGAAGATCCCTCAAGCAATGAGGAATATGAAGAACTCAACTCTTGAAGAACCTCTTATCCATCTTAGCATTTGGATAAGAAACGATGCTATTATGAATGAAGAAGATTATGAAGATGAAGGCTCAAGAAGGAGTCTACCCACGAAACAAATAAAGATAAGTATTCAATTGTCCTTTCATGATATTTTTTTTTATGCATTCGTTTATATTCAGTTGATGTATTATAAATGACAGAATGTTTGCATTAATGATAGTATACTAATAATATGCATGTGATGGGTAAGTAGCTCATGGTTCTATACAACTCTCCATTGCTACTTATCTAGAATGAAACCTCTTTGCTGACATATTGGATTAGTGCACAATCTTAATGTTGTCCTGGTAGAGATGGAAGGCATCTAGAAAGTTTCCATGAGATATGGATGAATGTTGTATTGGCTAAAATAGTTGCATAATCATTAATCTTGATGCAAAATAATTTTTCATTATGAATATACCTTACGAAATGTTTCTAATCATACAACTAATGCATTTGACTTGTAGGAAAGATTGCGTACAATCACCTACAAGAAAAGAAGGATGAGACTTGTTTCGAAGAACAAGTGACGATAGTTCAATAAAGAATCCAAGATGAAGAATAATATGATGATACTTTCAAAGAAGAGATCTCAGACACAGTGCAGTTATGTAACACTGTTGAGCGACATCATTGATGAAGACCGTTCCAAGAAGTAACCAAGAAGAAAGGGAAGACCAGTTCAAGAAGAATGATGTCTAGGATGCAGTATCGATACATTAAGGGAAGTTCGTAGTTCCATCATGTAGTAGATGGAAACATCGTGGGATACAAGGCAAGATTCGTAGCATGAGGATTTTCATGAAAAGAAGGCATAGACTATGAAGAGACATTTGCAGCCAGTGGGAGTTGAGACACATGACAAGTAGAATCTTGTGTGCAAATGAAGGAAGTCCTTGTACGAGCTCAGAAGACACCCATGAGATAACACATACATGATGAGCTTGATAAAGATCTTAACCTTTGCTACAAGGTTGAAGATGAAAGTATATAGAGGTTGACAAGCTCACAGATGGGTGTCAGAAGAACTTTTGAAAAGGTTCAAGATAGAGGATCTTGGTATCCAGTGACCCTATATGGATACATAGAATATTATTAGCAGAGGAAGCTACTTGTCACTCCAGTACAAAATGTTTCAGTGTATAGTGTATGAAAGACAAAGGGAGTATGATGTTCCGCTTCAGAGGGAGTGACTGCAGAAGATCCTGAGGTTTGACATGGTATGACAGGATGGACAGATTACTAATGACTTTAGGCTTTACTTAGAGTGAAGCAGATTCCAACCTTTGCTTCAAGGTTGAAGGTGGAATACTAGTGATGCTCCTGTTATATGTCGATGACTTGTTCCTGACAGAAAATAGGAACTCATTAAATTTGCAAGAAGGAGACTTGCTTTCGAGTTCGAGATGAAGGACTTGGGGATGATGCACTACGTTCTAGGCATGGAGGTGTGGACAAGGGAATTATGCAGTAGAGATCTTGAAGAGGTTTAGGATGATGGATTGCATGACCACACCTATGGCATCAAACCTGAAGCTATTGAGTGTTGCTTCATAAGAGTCAGTTGATGCCATGATGTATCGTCAGATGATTTGTTCCTTGATGTACCTGACAGATACAAGACCAGATATTTGCTTTGCTGTGAACACATTGAGACATGTTCACCTGATGGTTGCAAAGTGTACAATTGAGTATGGGCTCAAGTATGATTCGAATCAGAAGATTAACCTGGAAGGTTATGTGGATTCAGATTGGGAAGTGCCATTGATAAGGAAGAGCACTTTGGGGTGCTGCTTCAGTATGAGATCAGGTGTGATCTCTTGGTGTAGCAGGAAGCAGTCCTGCATGGCACTGGGTACAACCGAGAGAGGAGCAGTGAAGCTCCAGTATGTGATCCGGATCAAGATCTCTCAAAAGAGGGATTTCTAGCATAGCCAGTGAGGCAAGTTGTCTGAGCATAAAATCCTGGTGAAGCTCGTAGGTGGCTCAGACGTAAACGGACCAATAGGTTGTCCTCGGATGTAATTGGTCCTGGCGAAGCTCGCAGATTATCCTTGGACGTAATTAGCTATGATATGATTCTATGCTAGAAATGACCAGAGTGAATTTTGAGTACTTCAGGGACAAGCTTGGTGTTCTCCAGATCGAGGTTCCACCAAGGGGAAGTGACAAGTTCACGAGCCATTTTGACATGGTGAGAGGATTGGTTCCTTCCATGGTCAGATGTAAGGGCTGAGCCATTCTATCATGGTGAGAGGATTGGTTCCTTCCATGGTCAGATGTAAGGGCTGAGCCATTCTATCATGGTGAGAGGATTGGTTCCTTCCATGTCAGATATGAGTGCTGAGCCATTCTGATGTGACTGTAGGATTGTTTCCTACATGATCAGATATAAGTGTTGAATGCCATTCTATGGGAGAATGGAGGTACCTGGTTAGTTACCAGGAATCCTCAGCCTGGGGCTGAGGGCCATTCTGATGTGACTATAGGATTGGTTCCCACATGATCAGATGTAAGTCTAGTGCCTTTCCACTGATGATAATAGTTGTGTCCTATCATGCTGGTGGATGTGAGTGCCAAGCCTTTCCACAGATGATAGTAGTTGTGTCCTATCATGCTGGTGGATGTGAGTGCTAAGGATTTTCAGAGATGGTAGTAGGTGTGTCCTACCATGCTGGTGATTGTAAGTGCTGTGCCTTTCCATAGATGGTAGTAGGTGTGTCCTACCATGCTAGTGGATGTGAGTGCCGTGCCTTTTCATAGATGATAGTAGTTGTGTCCTATCATGCTGGTGATTGTAAGTGTTGTGCCTTTCCACAGATGATAGTAGTTGTGTCCTATCATGATGGTGGATGTGAGTGCCATGCCTTTTCATAGATGGTAGTTGGTGTGTCCTACCATGCTGGTGACTGTAAGTGATGTGCCTTTCCACAGATGGTAGTAGGTGTGTCCTACCATGCTGGTGGATGTGAGTGTCGTGCCCTTTCACAGATTATAGTAGTTGTGTCCTATCATGCTGGTGAATGTAAGTGCCATGCCTTTCTGACATGGTGTTGGATGTGTTCCTCTCATGGTTAGATGTGAGTGCTGGCCATTCTGACTTAGGGTCAGATATAAGCACTAAATAAGACCTACATGGAGTCTAGGCCTACAACCAACATGAAAAAGGGCTAGCTCTATAGAACTTCCTGTGCCGAGAAGAATCATGAGATAGCACCTATGATGATGACCCAGTGATGATCCAGATCGAGTGATGATGATCTAGCAGTGATGATCCAGATCTAGCGATGATGTCCTTGTGATGATCTAGATCGAGTGATGATCCAGATCCAGTGATGATGATCCAGATCCAGTGATGATCCAGATCCAGTGATGATGATCTAGATCCAGTGATGATCCAGATCTAGTGATGATGATCGATATCGAGTGATGATCTAGATCCAAGATGAAGATGACTTGAAGATGAAGATGACTTGAAGATGAAATTGACTTGAAGATGAAGATTACTTGAAGATGAAGATGACGAGATGATCCAGTTGATACAGAGAAGAAGACCAGTGCTGACAAATTGTGTCGAGAGAATACCTTCCTAGTTAAGAGGGAGTGTTGATGTATTTGTAACTTTGAAATGTATTCATCTGTATATATTATGTATTGTACCCCAATGTTTATTCCGAGAAGTGTTTGTAATGTATTTGAGTCATGTCATGCCCCGATGTTCCTATCGAGAGATTCAATAATGTAAACAAGTCATGCCAAGTCATTGTGGGTAACCCTCCTATTGTTCAAGGGTTACAGTCCCCGTAGTTGTGGGCCCCTAGGTTTATTAGACTATCCTAGAGAAGTCAGTCCCAGGTGAGTTATTGTAAGTTGGGACAATTGTCCCCACCATCTAAGTCAAGGTTAACCCTCCTTGTTGATTAGAGGGTAAAGTCCCCACAGTTGTGGGGCACTAGGGTTATTAGACTCTCCTAGAGATGTCGACCCTGGTAAGTAATTGTTAAGTGAGGCCGACATGATGGAGTGGACATTAAGTGAATGAAAGAATATAAATAGAGAGTGAGCCTCTCTATTTATCACATACACACTCACTCACTGGGGCGCATGGGTGAGAGAGAAGTTGTTGGGACAAGAGAGAGACTACTGCTGGCAGGAGAGCATCTTACTGTTTTGGGGTTTTACTTTTGGTGCTGATTCTATCTCTGAGGAAGTTGCAGGGTTTTCTCCTTTATGATTTCCCCGAGGAAAATATTTGTGTCTATTGTCTCTTGTGTTTGATTACTGTGCTTGTTATTCTCTCAGTTAAATATCCTAATATAATGCTAGCTTGAATGATAAAAATCTAACAGATACTCCATCAAACTAGGGAGGGGGACAAGTGTAAACACTAGTTTTTGAAATAATGGTTGCCCTTTAAAACAGTGATGGAACATGCGATGGGTCAAACACATCCTTATTTTGTTTTATTGTTAAAATTTCTCTTACCTCTAGGGAGCAGGCTAATGCCATGTCAAAATACTATTGTTATAATGAGGTGGTTCTTTTCCCTTTGACAATATCTCTTGACATGTTTGAGTGCCTTGGATACTCCATCAAATCCAAGGGTGGGGGATAAGTGTAAACAATATTTTTTGAAATAATGGTTGCCCTTTTAAAACAATGATGGCACATGACAGGGGTCAAACTCATCCTTATTTTTTTTTATTGTTAAATTTTCTCTTACCTCTAGGGAGTAGGCTAATGCCATGCCAAAAGTCTAGAAGTCTAATGACACATTGGCTCAAGATATCTTTAAATCATCGATATGAGAAAATTAGTGAAGTGAGGGGAAACTATTGGCATGATAGGATATTATGCCATTGAGGTGTTAGAGGAATGGAGGATTTATCCATCGAAACACCTATGATCTCAACCTCTATTGCAGTGAGGACTCATGTGACAAATCTTTGAGATGTGGGAACTGATGTTTTGGTGAAATAGGAGGCTAAATCATTGAAGCATCAATGGAAAGAATCCTAGCCTTCCATCATTTTTACGTGTTGGCAGATAAGAGGTAGACACTTCATGGAGTTAGAGGTGAATATTGGTGATTATTTAATGAAGTAGGGGTAAAAAACATCGATTTTTTAGTGAGTTAAGGTCTTAGTTGGTAAACGATTGAGAGGACAGATCCCAAATGTGCTAGTGTTTCACTATGTTAAGCGGTTATGTCCTCAAAGTTTTGACCAACTAAGTACCTAAAGTGCCAACCTTTTGTTCATTTAAGTAGTTAAGGTGCTAATGATTCGGGGGATTGGCGTTGAAGCTACCAAAGTTTTGGTGGATTATGATCATAAACAAATGAATATTTTCAAAGTTAGAGAGTAAATTTGTGAACATTTTAGTTGAATAGACATCTGTATCATCGATGTTTCACCATGTTAAGTGGTTAAGGGGATGAAGTTTTGGTGAGTAAGGAGCTTAGACTCCCGACATTTCACTAAAGTAGGAGCCTTTCAAAATGGGTTTTGCAAGGAATTTTCTTTCGAGGAATCTAAGTTTATTTCCTCTTCACTCTTTAAGTGCCTTATATGGTTTAGGAGTGGACCGAATTTAGGTTTTTTACAAGATCAAGATCAATTCAATTTTATGGAATTAGGATTAGTTTGTTCACTTAGATCTCTTAAAATTTTCAAGGATGGATTTCTGAGATAAGATAAATAAATGGTAGGGGGAACTCTTTATTATATCCAAGTGTGCAAGATGATTAAAAAAAATAGTAAAAGGGAGTAATATAAAAATGATATAGTAAAAATCACGATACCAAGACTGTGTTCAAGTTGCAGTTGTAAAGGTGTCATCGAGGGAAAATCCATACGGGCAAGTGACCTTTAAATCAAAATTTCAAGTTGGGCCTTACACAACTTGGGGAGTTGTTGAGGTATTAACACAATCAAGATACATTCTTGAGATTTTTGGTGTGAAAAAATTGTAGCCCTAAAACTAAAATTAATTTCAATCATAAAATACCAATGTTAGGTCAAACACCTAGAGGCATCCATGATTTTTTTCTTCCATTATGACTTTGAGCAATACAAAATCCCCATTAGTAAAGATGTCCAATATGAATTCCATATTAAACTATTAAATCATATACCGATATTAAAAATAAAACCCCTATGTGATGTTGTAAGGAATTCAATAGAAACATATAACAAATGATGGCAAATTTTTATTGTAATTCTAACAAAACAATGGAGCTACCACAAAGAATAGTTATATATTTTTGAGTTGAGGAGATTTGGTTCTTGGTAGTCACCAAAAAGGTCTAACCTATAATGTCATCTTTCACAATATGCAGTCAGTAGGATTGTAAGGTCCCTCAAAACAATGTAGTTTCCACAATGGAACACTAGTTTCTTCCATTAGAAAATCCCAAGGACATTTGCTAAACACCCATCAAGTAATATAAAATATTAGAATTTTTTAGTATCGTTAGTGAGTAGGATTGTAAGAAACCTCACCCAAAATTTCTAATCTCACAATAGTAGGCTTGTAAGACACCTCACCCAAAATGTCACATCTCACAATAGTAGGCTTGTAAGGTCTCCTAAAACAATGGAGCTTCCACAAACAGACATTAGTTTCTTCCATTAGCAAAGCCCAAGGAAATTTTCTATTCACCCAACAAGTCATATGAAATATTATAACTTTTTTTAATCGGTAGTGACTAGGATTATAAGGTACCTCATCCAAAAGGGCTCTCCTAGAATTCCATATCTCATAATACGTAGTCAAGAGGATTATAAGGTCCCTCAAAACAATGGAGTTACTAGAAAGAAACATTAGTTTCTTCCAATAGAAAACCCCAAGGACCTTTTCTACTCACCCAACAATTCATATTATATTTTATAAATTTTCAATATCGGTAGTTAGTAGGCTTTTAAGGTCCCTCAATAGGCACATTGATATATTCTACATAATCAAGAGTAAGCTTTGTTAGCTTGGCACCCAACTTAGGAAAGTGTAGAGTAGTCACATTCACATCTAGATGCTTAGGTAGAACATAGACATGTTGTTATAGCCCAAAATGACACATCTCTTCTCGTGACAGCTTTCACATGTTTCCTATCGCATGTCGACACTTCTATGACGACACTTCATGAAAGTCATTGCTAGTCACTTAAAAAAAAACCTTGATTGGAGGAGCCATATCTAGAGTTTTGTAACTCCGTTTAACCTCTTCTATGGACTATTGTAAAGGTATATGAGTAAGGAAAAACTTTCCAGAAGACCCCAACCCCTGAAAATGCATGGAAATACCCTAAAAATATATATTTTTACCCATTTGTGATTTTTCTTAAGCAAACCCACAAATTTTCCTTGGCACTCGCGACTCTGCTTCATAAAACCCACAAATTTCTCTTGAAGTGGACAAAAAATATTTAAATTATGATAATTATCAAATTAGGGGTGGTTTGGGTGGTTTTGGAATTGATTTTGCAGTTTTAACCGATCCCTATTTGACCCTTACTCTTCAGAAAAAGTATATAAGAGAGGGAGAGAGGTCCATGAAGGGGACTTGGCCTTTGCATTGTTATGCTGGAGAAATTGGGGCTTTAATTCCTCCTACATTTACCCTAGATTCCATATTCCCATTTTGCAGAGCTTGGAGGTTGAGATCCTTGGAGAAGAGAAGCAAGATATCTAGACCAAGGTTTCGTGAGGTGCCTAGCATGAGGAGAAGGCAAACTTTGTACTTCTTCCATGGTCCATAAAGATTTGATGTTATTCCCTTTCCAAACCAGTTTTTGATTCATGTTTAAAATCTGTTTATGATTATATGATGATTCTTATCATATTAGGGTTTCATGTTTCATTGAATGTAATGTCCATTTTTGGAAATTTGGACAAACGCACATATTGGGCAAAATTCAAGCTTAACTAGTCATGACTCTCGAGGGTTCCAACTTTCACCAAATGGTACAGAATTTGAAAGGAGATGGTATGGTGAGTATTAAAACATCCCAAGGTGTTTTATGGATACTTTGTATCATACTTTATACCTAGGCAAACTTTTTTGGGGCTAATGACAAAAATACCAAAATTACTAGGAAATTGTGTTCAAATCCCCTCAAGGGTGATGGCCAAAATAGCCCTCCAAATCAAGTACAAACCTCCCAAACTTAATAAAAGAGTATGGGAATGAGTATCAGACATAAATTAATATCCTTAATCATTTTTATTAATTTCTTCAAATGTATTATGGTCTGCAACATTTATAGGATAACTTTCAGTGAAATTGTATGGGGAAATTGCATAACTAGCTCGATTTTGACATATGAAAGGTGGAGTTAAAGGATAAGATCAGGATGTGACATATAGGTTCCATATAAATAATACCAATGTATTCCCCAACATTATTAAACACCATATAAATCTATTCATACAATTCTGGAATACAACTCATTCAGTATGGGAGTCAAATACATGAAAACTAGTGAATTAGTAGCATGGAATAGCAAGAATTTCACATTTGGATTTCTTGGATTTCGACCCAAATAGGTCATGGAAATTAAATCAAAGAGTAATAAAATCATATATTTCTTTCCCAACATCATCCAACTCATATAATATCCCTCATACAATCTGGTATAAAACTACTTCAAGATTGAAGCCAAATCCATGAAGACTAGTGATGCAAGGGCATGCATATGTAAGCTTTTCATACATGTATCTCTGATATTTAAAATTACAGAGAATATGAACATAATATTAAATATATATACATCATATATTGATTCCACATAATCATAAAACTCATATAAATGTCCTCATACAAATCTGATATAAAGCTACTTCAATATTGAAGCTAAATCCATGAAAACTAGTTATTCAAGAGAATGGGGAATGCGAGCCTTTCATAAATGTATTTATGATATTTAGACTTATAGATAATATGGATATGATATTACATACCCATACATCATAAATCGAATATTGGGAATCAACCATCCTCAGCAAGGCGCAAGAATCACTCCGACAAGTGTGCCATCAATTGTGAGTGTAGGGAAATGGAGAAGAAGGAATGAGACAATGGGGAGATAGATGAGAATTCGACCGTAGGACCTTCAACCTGAAAAAAAAAATCCTTCATTAATCTCCCATGAGATTTATGAATGGCCTCTCCATCAACCAACTTGGAAAGGAATCCAACTCCCTCAAAATTGGTTCACTAGCAGGGTAAGTGTGCACCCACCGTGCAATGGACAAGCAAATTCTCTCCAAAAATGAGAAAGGCTAATTAAAAAATGATCAAAATATATTCTAATTCCTCATTAAAGCCTTTTATTAACTTTATTCTTCCTCCTAAGGTCTAATTTACCTCCATGAGCTTCCTCCAACTCATCTTAGTGGTTTAGTAACTCTCATGACACTTGTCGTCCTCTTCATGCTCCAATTCTTTCCCCAATTTGAATGGCTTCCTATAACTCCAAAATTCGACCTATTGGTGGATATTTTTATCCATGACATGTAATATTTGTCATATGTCAACAACCAGGTCTGAACTTGTCATACTTTTCATAGAATCTTCCATCATTTGTTGTCATAGAGTGCATAGAATCTCCTTCCAAGTGGCACACCTTGTCTTCTAGTCTCTTCCTCTTCCATGGGAGTTACCCTCCTTTACCAATTCGACTTCCTTGGATCATTATATGATATTTGAAACCACATTACCATCCAATAATGTTACATTACACATGTGTTCAAATTTGGATGAATATCATGCCAAGAGTGCGGGGAATCTAGTCACCCAAAGACTTCACAACCTTCCAAGTGTCTTCATGAACCCATGCCACATTATTTTCTTAGAATTTATCATTTATGTGACCCATTTAAATGTGTATATGGTAAAATAATGTACTTTTGGGTCCCATATCCCCTTATTACAAAAGTTATGTCTCCATCTCAACCTATAGAACTAGTAGGTTGGTGAAACATTATTTGCAAATAGTATTATTTGGAAATTATTTAATTAGGGACATGAAAAATCCTCCCCACTCAATATTGCTTGTCATCACGCAATGCCATGTTTGTATGCTGATTTTTTTTTATATTCCCAAGTGGCATCCTCATTTGGTACTCCTTCCCTTGCACCAAGTGCTCTCTTATGGTTCCGCTCATTGATTTTCTTTAGCTGCAACTTGAGTAGTGGCACTCATGTACTGTAGTTTTGTGTTCCCAAAATTAAATATATGTGGATTGTGCATATTGATATATCATGTAACATCACCACTAAAACCAAAAGGATTAATCAAATCCATAAAAACAAAATGTGTGCGAATAATCATACCTCCATATTTTGGAAACCTTTTCCGAACTTTCACCCCTTTTTGCTTTTGTATAATTCTTTGAAATTGGTGCTGAGTTACCAAACTTTGAGTTTCTTAATATTCCAAGAAAATTTCAGAGAGGAACCACCATGATTTTTGCTGCACTACTTTGATTACATTCATCTTCTCAAGTGTTGAATAAATCTCCAATGCTGCTGGTTGCCCTCACAATTGAAACCAATGAGACCAAAAATGATCCCAGGGTCCCATATGATCCTAATACATGCATGGTGTGAAATGTCTATGATGAAATACCATGAAAACCAAGCATGTGAAAATTGAATCCATCTCTCAAAAGGTCTCCCACATAGAAAACTGGAACACTGCTTTGTAAAGATGAACTCAAAAATCTTAAGGTTGGTTTGATTTCTCAAACCAACAACCAAACTACTACTCCAAGTGAGATGAAACCAAGAAATTCCAGGATCCCATTTCTGGTATTGCACCCTTCCAAACAGCACGAGTACAAAATATATATCATGAAAGTACATAACAACATCATACAAATGTACATCAAGAAGGTACCTCATCAAATAATAATGAAAGTGCTTGTACATCCAAGTAAGTAGATCACCATGTGGCCCATACGCACAAGCATCAAGTATTATATTATATCTTACCCAAAAATATAATTATGTGAAAAAATATAATCAGCCATGTGTTCTTTCATCCAATAAGTGAATGAAGAACCTCCACCAAAATTTGAACCAAATAAGGAGCAAAGAAAACATGAAGACTTCATGTGGCTCAAAGAAGTCTCATCAATACACCCATGAATATGCATATCATCATGAAATAACATAGTATTTTTCTATCAACAATATTTTTCTTCAATCATATATATCTTCACCCAAGTGTGGGATGAAGTTCCTCCAACATCAAATGGACTAGGAAAGGAGCAAGGAAAATCATGAGTCTCCAAGTGACTCAAGTGAATGCCATAGGTGCATCCATGTAGATGTGTATCATCATAATGTGAAAATGGATGCTGCTGAAAATGTAAAGAATATGGTTCTATAATCATGTCATCATCAAAAGGAGATATAGGAGTTTCATACTCCTCATGTGGCACCATTAAAAAGAAAAATTTCACCCATACTTCATTAGGATGAATGCTGCAAAATATGGAAGTGTAGGATGTAGGAGAAAGAACCAACTCACCCAAAGGATTATAAAGTGAAAATTTTTCATCATGTGAAGGCTCCATAGGGGTAGGGACATGCACCTCCCTCAAAAATGCAAAACTTTACTCATGGGTTGGTTCCAAGGTGGTGGGATCATGCACTTCTTCAAAAAGTGTGTAACCATTTTCAAGAGGCAACTCAAGTTCCTCTTCCACCACAACAAGTGATTGGCTCTCATTAAGATAATATTCAAACACATCAAGAACCTTCAATTTTTCATGTTTCTCATGATGCATCATGTCATGAGAATCCTCCAAGCAATCTACCATATGACAATCTGAAATATAGGAGGAAGAACAAGTATCTTGCAACCTCCCAAGAAGTTGGTCATTTTGAATTTTGAGCTTATGAATATACTCATTATTATTCAAGTATGCTTCATGTAACCATTAATTAAGCTCAACCAAGTTTTTTCCATAAAAAATCAAATACATGAAATTACCTTCAATGTTGGACATTGCTCTTTGAATGTTCTCCATGTATTCAAGGAAGGATGGCTCCTCCAATGAAGAAATTTTCCAGCAAGAATTTGACACCAATTATTTAGTGTCATGGAGTATTCTAAGGGTCTCATGGATATCCATTTCACTCATCTTCAAATACCCTACAAGAAAAATAGGTTCTTGTTGAGGAATCTCCTCTTCTTCTTTATTCTTGATTCATCAACTTCTTGAAGCTCAAGTGGTGATGGGAAAGTTGACCTTGGTTCTTCATTAGCTGCTAGAATTTATTCATCTTTATGCTCATGAGAAATTTGTCTTTCAGCAACATTTTTAAATCTTATCTCTATGTCACCAACATAGAGTTGTGAGAACCCATCAGTAGGTACTTCTTCACAGTTCAAGCATCCATCAGTAGATTCCCTTTGGTCCATGTCCATAGTAGAATGTGTTTCAGAGCGATATTCAATAGTTTCAAGGTACTCTTATTCATTGTCATGTGATGTTTCCTCATATTTTTTAAAGTCATTTGGGTGTGACTTTCGATCCTCTTGATGTAATGCTTTTTCTGCTTCACCACCCACATAAATTGGTGGCTCCTTGGTCTCCTCCATACTTGTGCATTGTTGATTATTCCTTAATGAGCTCTCATTTGACTTATTGTAAAAAAATAATATTTTATAATATACTCTTGGAAATAATACCCTTCACGAATATCCCATCTCAAATTTGTATACCCCTGGTAGCATGCTTCGATATCTTTGGCTTTAATTTCTTCTTCCGTTGGCGGGGGAGGAAGGAAAGTGGGTTTGGTGGGTAGATTATGAAACCAAGACATATCTACAAAATTTTATTCAATGGATGGTATTAATGCATAATCTCAAGGAAAATTCTCTAATACCATTGTAGTTTCCCTTTTTGGACATTTGGAGAAATGCACAAAATGGGGAAAATTCGACCTTAACTAGTCATGACTCTCGAGGGTTCCAACTTTCACCAAATGGTACCGAATTTGAAAGGAGATGGTATGATGAGTCTTAAAAAATCCCAAGGTTTTTTATGGATACTTTGTATCATAATTTATACCTATAATTTTTTTTTTGGGGCTAATGGAAAAAACACCAAAATTACTAGGAAATTGTGTTCAAATCCCCCAGGGGTGATGGCCAAACTAGCTCTCCAAATCAAGTACGACCATCCCAAATTTAAGAACAGAGTATTGGAATGAGTATCAGACATAAATGAATGTCCTTAATCATTTTTATATATTTCTGCAAATGGATTATGGTTCGCAACATCTGTAGGGTAACTTTCAGTGAAATTGCTTATGGGGAAATTGCATAACTAACTCGTTTTTGACATATGAAAGATGGAGTTAAAGGTTCAGATAAGGATGTGACATATAGGGACCATGTTAATAATACCAATGGATTCCCAAAAATTATTAAACACCATATAAATCCATTCATACAATTCTGGTATACAACTCATTCAGTATGGGAGTCAAATACATGAAAACTAGTGAATTAGTAGCATGGAATTGAAAGAGCTTCACATTTGCATTTCTAGTATTTCGACCCAAAGAGGTTATGGAAATGAAATTACAAAGTAATAAATAATATATTTCTTTCCAAACATCATACAAATCATATAATATCCATCATACAAATCCAGTATAAAACTACTTCAAGATTGAAGCCAAATCCATGAAGACTAGTGATGTAAGGGCATGCGTATGCAAGATTTTCATACGTGTATCTCTGATATTTAGAATTATAGAGAATATTGAAATAATATTATATATCCATACATCATATATTTATTCTCCATCATCAAAAACTCGTATAAATGTCCTCATACAAATATGATAAAAAGCTACTTCAATATTGAAGCCAAATCCATGAAAACTAGTTATTCAAGAGCATTGGGAATGCGAGCCTTTCATACATGTATTTATAAGATTTATACTTACATAGAATATGGAGATGATATTACAGATCCATACATCATAAATCAAATCTTGGGCATCAACCATCCTCAACAAGGCGCAAGAACACTGCAACAAGTGTGCCATCAATTGTGAGTGTGGGGAAATGGAGAAGAAGGAATGAGAGAATGGGGGGATAGATGAGAACTCGACTGTAGGACATTCAAACTGGAAATAAAAACCCACAATTAATATCCCATTATAGTTCTTAATGGCCTCTCCATTAACTAATTTGGAAAGGAATCCAACTCCCTCGAAATTGGTTCACTAGTAGGGTAAGTGTGCACTCACCGTGCAATGGACAAGTAAAAGCTCTCAAAAAATGCCAAAGGACAATTAAAAAATCATAAAAATATATTCTCATTTCTCATTAAATCATTTTATTAACTTCATGATGCATCCTAAGGTCGAATTTCCCTCCATGAGCTTCCTCCCACTCATCTTAGTGGTTTAGTAACTCTCATGACACTTGTCTTCCTCTTCATGCTCCAATTCTTTCCTCAATTTCAATGGCTTCCTATAAATCCCAAATTCGACATCTTGGTGGCTATTTTTAGCCCTAACATGTCATATTTTTCATATGTCAGAAACCATGTCTGAATTTTTCATACTTGTCATAGAATCTTCCATCATTTGTTGTCATAGAGTGCATAGAATCTCCTTCCAAGTGGCACACCTTGTATTATAGTCTCTTCCTCTTCCATGGGAGTTACCCTCCTTTACCAATTAAAATTCCTTGGCTCATTATGTGATATTTGACACCACATTACCATCCAATAATTTTACATTACACATGTGTTCGAATTTGGATGAGTATCATGCCAAGTGTGCGGGGAATCTAGTCACCCAAAGTATTCACAAGCTTCCAAGTGTCTTCATGAACCCATGACACATTATTTTCTTAGAATTTATCATTTATGTGACCAATTTTAAATATGAATATAATAAACTAATGTCCTTTTGGGACCCATAGCCCCTTATTACAAAATTTATGTCTCCATCTCAACCTATGGAACTAGTAGGTTGGTGAAACATTATTTGCAAATAGTCTTATTTGGAAATTATTTAATTGGGGACATGACATTGTACATAATCTCCTTTGATGTAGTCAATTTTGTTTAAGGAAGGTTAAACTTGTTTTGCAGGTCTCTTGGAGCAAGAGGAGCGGGAAGAGTGAAGGAAATCTGGGATTAGCCTTCAGAGAATAAGGTACAAACCCTACTTACCTTTGATACATTGTTTATGTTTTCTTGCAGAAATTTATGCATAATTATTTAAACCCTAGTATGTTGGTGGCCTCTTAACCCCCAGCCATAGGAACACTTTCCTCTACAAAAACATGGTTAACTTGAATGGCAGAATTTTATGGTTAAATATTATCATTCCTTTATAAATAATAAAGCATGATTATAAATTTTTCTTTTAGTAAGAAGGTATCAACTACATTGGAACCTTTCCCACTATTGCAAATATGAACTTGGTTTAACTAATTATTTTACTTGTTACTTGACTTCGATGGGAGGTACGTTAGATGGATGTAAAAAGTGCCTTTATTCATGGATATCTGAATGAAGAAATCTATATGGACAAACCTCCTATTTTTGAGAAGGATTTCAGTCTTGTTTGTTGACTGAGGAAATCTTTGTATGGTTTAAAATAGGCCCCTAGAGCTTGGTGTGATATTTTTGATCATTTATTCCTCAATCTTGGTTTCAAAAATTGTGAATTTAACCATAGAATTTATATTTTACATGTAAATGGTGAAAATTTAATTGTTTCACTCTAGGTATATGATTTAGTCATTACTGGTAGTAATATAGATATGACATTGGGTTTGAAGAAACAATTAGATGATACCTTTGGAATGTTTGACCCTAGTATTTTACCTTTGTTTTAGGGAATTCAAGTTCTTCAAATGACTAATGGTATAATAATTTCTCAACTTAAGTATGTAATGGATATTTTGCAAAGATTCAAGATGAATGCCTATAAATCCTCTGGTACATATTTTCAGCTAGGGGTAAATTTGACAAAGGGTTGTGATACAATGTGTGTTAACACAACTTTCTATCAACAATTAATCAAAATCCTAAGTTATTTAACTCACAATAAACTTGATATTTCCTTTTTTATTAGTGTGGTTTCTTTATTTATGTAACATCCTCGAGAAATCCACTATAAGTCTACAAAGCAAATTGTTCATTATCTCAAGTGCACTTACCAACTTGGTGTAAAATATTGCACTCACTGTAACTGAACCACTGGTTGGTTACATAGACTTGGATTGAGGAGAGAATAATGATGATAGGAAGTCAAAATATGGATATGTGTTTCATCTTGATTTAGGACCCATGGTTTGGTTGTAAAAAAACAAGAGGGTGGTCTCTCTTTTGGACATAGAATAAAAATATCACGGAGCAGTGAATGTTGGTATAAACACGATCTATATTTGATAACTCTTGGTAGAGATATGTTTTTCAATTGATACAACAACTATTATATTTCCAGATAAACAAAGAGTAATGTAAGTTGTTTATAATATTGTTGCACACAATAATATGAAGAATATGGAGATTCATGTGTACTAAATACATTCGATTTAAGTCTCTATTTTCAAGTGTATCTATTGCAAAACTAATGGTCACCTTATCGCTATCTTTATAAAATCCTTACTATAAACTATTTTTTTGAAATTTTAGGGTATTATTGGGCTTCAGGAAGATGAAATTAGGGGGGGTGTACTATAATTGCACCTCTTGAATCTCCATAGCATTGTGTTGATTGGGGGAAATGGGTGTTGGAACAAAATTCCTTTCTAGTTCATCACATTGTTGGATCTTCTTCAGATAGATAATAGACATGTGATTTTCTATTAGACAAGTTAACTAAATGTTCTATTAGTTGGATGACAAGGCCCTCGACTAGTCAAATTGCTTGACTAATAGAAGAAATGATCAACCAAGCGGCTAGTCTAGAAGTTAAAACAAAACCATCAACTATGGAACAAACAAGGCAGATTTAAAGGAGTCCATTATGTTATATGGACCAAGTATGTGGACACATTATTCCTCATCTTAAAGGA
>LPNX010287377.1:805617-816294 GCA_001517045.1 Pseudotsuga menziesii
GACAAATTTGGAAAGTGACTTAGACACCTATGGGATAACAATATTTAATCATTTTTTTTTAAATTCCTACCTACCAGCATAGATAGTTGGCATCCACTTGCACCACTTGGTGAACACTTTCCATATATACCCTAGGAGTTCCTTTATCCCGATTCTGGTTAAATCCTGCCCACTTTATTGACTGCCAGAATTATTAACTTTTCCTTTATGTAGATTCTGTCTTTATACTGCTTTTCTGTGGATAAGGTAAACCTAGTAAACTAGGAAACTGCTATCTTTTGTTGCCAACCCATCCTCAATTACTTTATCTCCATAATCCATGGTTATCATGTTTTTCCATCACTCATGACAACTCACTCATGGTTCAGCCAATTCTTGAGGTCCTTGACAGATTTGGAAAGTGACTTAGACACCTATGGGGGTTTATCATATTTAGTAAGTCTGCTTTATGAGCTAGCATGAGTTGTCTCCTAAGGAAATCAAATTTACCTTTGAAGGATGTATTATTTATGTACACTAAGTTGATCAATAATACATGGAAATATATTAGATCATTCTTCACTTCTCTTGTATCCAGTCTTACTATTCATCTCTCTACTTTCCTTGTGCATGCTTGTGAGAATGATCTTTGTAGCAAGATCTACCTCTCGTGCTTCTTCTTAGCATCAAGGCTCTATTTATTCATAGTATAAGAGCTAAAATTTCTACATGGTATCAAAGCGCAAGGTTATTCAAGTTCAACAAATTTAAGGAGCTATCTCTTCTCTCTATCAGAACGCATTGAGTCTCCTATTCTTCTCTGAAGAAGAGCTTGTTATTAAGCTTACAAGATTTTCTCCTAGTTTTATTTGTGCAGGTTGCAAAATGTTTCTCCTTGAGTGCATGAACATCTCAATATGGCTTCTTCTTTAGTTATGATAATGACTCCCTTAAACTATCATCAATGGAAAGAAATAATTGGCATTCTATTGCACACTAAGGGACTCTATAGAGTTTCTATAGCTTTATAAAATGAACCAAATTCTGTTGTTAAGAAAGTTAAGTGGCATAATAGGTTGGATGAAGCCTATGGATTTATTTCCTTCTCTATTCCCCCCAATCTACTCTTTCATCTAGATGTTTTGATCACTCCAAACCAATTATGGACCAAACTTGAGTCTCTATTTGGAGTTCAAGATGACATAAGAGCACATCAGTTGGAGAATGAGTTATTCTCATTGAGTCCAAGAAGTTTCGATTCTTATATAGAAGGTTTCTTTACCAATTTCAAGTCACTTTTTCTATTTCTCAAGCAATGTGGGATTGACCAAAAGGAATATCAATTGATCCTTTACATCTTATCAAAATTGGGTCCTGAATACTCTGTTTTGTGTCTAATTTCCATGCTACTAGGATTGCTATTTCTGATAGGAAAATGTCTTCTTTTAGTAAATTCTTTGATTCAATAACAAAGGAGCAAGATTGTAACGTCCCCGAGCCTCTGACCAGTGAAGAGGATGCTACCTTACCATTAACTATCCGTGCAACTAGCCCCATGAACATGTACATGCATACAAAAAACTGAAATGCTTTGAAGTAAAACATGCAGAGATGCATAATTATTCAGCATACAACGGAAGCAAACATACATTCAGGCATTCAACATGTTCATTGTAATTCATTAAACATCAAAAGTGATTGCAGAGATTGAACACAAGAATACTTATCTTATGAAGAATTCGTCCCGCAACCAACTACGTCGCTGCAACGTTCCACCCAACCATAGGCCAGTGTGCTCCTTAGTCTCTCAGTAATACTGCCACCCCTGAGTTGGGCATGATTCCCGAAGGAATAAGGAACAAGTAGTCTCACACATAGCCAAAGATACACAAATCATCCAAGCCAACACAGTTGGGTTTATCAGGCCATCAGGGAGCTGGGAAAAGCTGAATGCTAAGCTAGTGAGCTCATTGAAGAGCTAAGGACACATACACCAGAACTAGCCTAACTTATAGGACACCCACACACACCCAACACAAGGAATCAATACCTTCTCTACTACATAGTCCCTCAAGCCCTGACTTCCCTTCCAGTGCTATTCAGGGGTTGTGGAGAAGAAAGCCAACTCTCTAGCTCTGTCCATGTGGCTCCCAAACACACTAGGTTTATCAAGCATACCAAGCCTTCATTCCCACTCCCACATAGTCCAAAGACCAACCACTGCATACACACAACAAAATGAGCAATTCATAGCTCTAGGGAAGAAAAATCAAACACCCCAGAACAACCGAGGTGACAATTTGGGTAATACACAACCTTGACTGGGAAGTTTGATTCCTGAGTCATTCTTGGCCCTATCGTGCCAAAATGACTTAATAATAACTCACAGCAAACCAAAAATCATGGGGATACAACAGCCCCGATCTCACCCCTGAAGAAACAGGAAATACACAGCCCGAAATTGGAAGAGGAGATTCGACTCTCAGCCTGGATAGGGGGACATATACAAAGAACCAATAAATCGGTATGGAAAACACACACACATAGCCCAGAACATGAAGGGCTCATTCACAGGAAAATCATGAATGCCAAAAATCGGCTCCCCCAGCTCTCTGCGTGAGGAAACAATCCCAACTTGTGTGTGAGGAGAAGAGAACAACCCTCTGCACACGTGAGGGTGAATGAGTTTGCTGGTGGAGTGTGCGTGTGGGCAAGGACTGACAGTCCTGCCACACACCACTACCCAATAATAACTGCCCAACTAACAACAGAGGTTTCAATGTGGTAGTTGACTGATTGAGACAAGGAAAGGTGAGTAGGTCAGAAGGGTGGGTGACAACTAAATAGGTTTAATAGCTAACACCTGGATTTTCCCGATTGGCTCAAGGTTTAATAATTCCCCCTCCTTATCCTTCGGAAAAATCATGCCCCTTTCATCATGGTTGCATTGACATAGCTGGTTGGGGTTCATTTTAATTAAAGTGCATATTTACATGATGCCAAAACTATAATGTGCCGGATATCACAATATACCATCGGCAATGATTTTAATCGTCGGGATATAAAACAACCAAATTGGTGGTGGGGATTTTTCCTTGAGATCCACACCACGAATGATTACAATATATATACATCATATACATTTAATGCAAATGGGGTCAAAACTGGGGTGTTACATTCCCCTCCCCCTTCAATAGCACTATCCTTAGTGCTTTACAAAATTGAACAAAATGCTACACTAGTATCGCCTCAGTGTTCCACAGAATTGAACAAAAATGGATGTGCCAATCACATGGCATCCTCTAGCTCCCACGTAGCCTCTTCAGGACCGTAGTGCTCCCATTGCATCTTTACCTGCCCTATGGCTCGGTTCCGGAGCATTGTGACCTTTTTGTCGAGGATGCGCATTGGCTCGATTTGTAACTCTCCCTCGGGTTCCACCTGAATCACATCCCAATTTATCACATGGTTAGGATCATGTACATATTTCTTAAGCAAAGAAACATGAAAAACATTATGAGCTCTAGTGCTAGCATGCAATGCAAGTCTATATGCAACTGGCCCTATTATTTCAAGCACTTCAAATGGCCCACAATATCTTGGTGATAGCTTGGCACAACTTCCAAGATTCAAGGAACTCTTCTTTGCCCTCTCTTTGAGGTAAACATGATCCCCAACACTGAACTCCCTGTTCACCCTATGCTTATCTGCATAGCTTTTCTACCTGTCCTGGGCTGCTTTCAGATTCTGCCTGATCTTTACAACCTCCTGCTCCATCTCCTTGAGCAATTCAGGACCAAGCACAACCATGTTCACTGGATTATCCCAAGTCACTGGTGTCCTACACCTCCTTCCATACAAAGATTCATACGGACTCATCCCCAAGGATTCCCGCTTTCCATTGTTATAAGCAAACTCTACCAAGTGTAAGTAATCTTCCTACTTGGTTGGTTTGTCCATCACGTACATGCAAAACATATCTTCAAGCACCTTATTAACTCTCTTTGTCTGCCCATCTGTCTCAGGATGGTATGCAGTGCTGAAGTTTAGCTTTGTACCCAAATCTGCAAACAACCCCTTCCAAAAATTGGAAGTGAACTTGACATCTCGGTCAGAGACTATTGCCTTAGGCAATCCATGCAATTTGAAAATATTCTTCATGAATATCTTTGCAATGTCATCAGTCGCATGCGTAGACTTCACCGGTATAAAATGCGCTGCCTTTGTCAACTTGTCCACCACAACCATGATAGAATCATGTTGTCTCCAAGTCATTGACAATCCCATAATAAAATCCACAGAAATAACTTCCCATTTCCATTCTGGAACTGACAAAGGCTGCAACAAACCTGCTGGGTGTTGATGCTCAACCTTTACCTGTTGACATTTCATGCACCTTGAAATGTATTCAGAAATGTCCTTTTTCATTCCTGGCCAAAAGTACTATTTTTTGGCGGTAGCAATTGTCTTCTGGTATCCTGGGTGACCAGAATAGGGAGCTTGATGGATTTCATCCATAACAACTCTCCTCAACTCTGCTACATTTGGAATATAAATTCTGTCTTTATAAGTAAGAAGTCCATCTTCTTCCAATTTATATCCCTCATACCTCTTCTCAATACTTTGCTGCTGCAATTTGTCTTTTACCAGCTCATACAATTCATCTCCGGCAGTATGACTAACAATCTGCTGCCTCAAATCTGATTGGCAAATACTAAGAGATGCCACATGCATTTCCTACACCTTCCTGCTGAGTGCATCAACTACCTTATTCTCTTTTCCCTTTATGTGCTTGATCTCAAAATCAAACTCACATAAAAACTCTAGCCATCTCGCTTGCCTAGCATTCAGAGTAGGCTAATCAAATAGATACTTCAGACCACAATGGTTTGTCCTTAGTTCAAATCTTCTACCCATCAAGTAATGCCTCCACATCTTGAGAGCATGTACTATGGATGCAAGCTCTAGATCATGAGTGGCATAGTTCTTCTCATGCTCCTTCAAATTTCTTGACTCGTAACATATCACGTGGTTGACTTGCATAAGGACTCCTCCAAGCCCTTGTCCGCATGCATCGGTACAAACCACAAAATCTTTCTTTGGATCTGCAACTTTCAATACTGGTGCACTGGTGAAAAGGTTCTTCAACTACTGGAAGCTTTCTTCACACCTTGATGTCCATTCAAACTTTATCCCCTTCTTTTGCAAAGAAGTGATGGCATGTGCAACTTTGGAGAATCCTTCAATGAATCTCCTATAGTATCCTGCAAGTCCCATAAAAGATCTTACATCTGTCACATTTCTTGGGGTAGGACAATTCATAATGGCTTCAATCTTTTTAGGGTCCACAGATATACCCTCTTCTGAGATAATGTGACCCAAATACTGAATTCTATCTCTATAGAAGTCACACTTGCTCAGCTTTGCATACAACTGATGCTCCCAGAGCAATTGCAATGTCAATCTCAAATGCTCTTCATGCTCCTCCTCATTCTTAGAATAAATAAGAATGTGATCAAGGAAAACAAGAACAAACTTGTCTAAATACCTACTGAAGACACTGTTCATAAGGCACATAAATGTAGTGGGTGCATTTGTGAGACCAAATGGTACCACCACAAACTCATATGTCCATACCTTGTTCTGAAGGTTGTCTTATGAATGTCTTCATCCTTAATTCTCACCTGATGGTAACCAGATCTCAAGTCAATCCTGGAAAATACCTTTGCTCCTCTCATTTGATCAAAGAGGTCATCAATCCTAGGCAAAAGATATTTATTCTTTACAGTGACTTTGTTCAATTGTCTGTAATCAATACACAACCTAAGTGTACCATCTTTCTTCTTTACAAACATAACTGGTGCTCCCCATAGAGACACACTCATCCTGATATACTTCTTTTCCAACAACTCTTGCAGTTGCATCTTCAACTCTAGCATCTCTGGTGTACTCATTATGTAGGGTGTTTTGGACACTGGTACTACTCCTGGCACAAGTTCAATTGTGAAATCAATGTCCCTCTTTGGAGGAAGCCCTGGAATCTCATCAGGAAACACATCCTTGAATTCCTGTAACACCTGATAGTCCTCCAACCTAGGATTTTCATCCCTTGTTGCCTCCAAAATATGACTTGCATACAACTAGAAACCTTTCCTACAGAACTTCTTCAACTACATTGCTGAAACCCGCCTTACTAAAATCACCTTTGGAATACCCTTTACCACTACTGTTTGCCCTTCTTCATCCATGCATTCGAAAGTCTTATTGTAACAGTCAAGCTTTACCTTGTGAGCTTCCAACCAATCCATTCCAATGAGAACATCATAGGAACCAAGTCGTAGAACATTCAGATCTACACAAGTGACCAATCCATTCATGACCAATGGACATTTCTCTACCACTTCACTAACCTTTCTCTTGGTTTCGGTGGCTAGCTGACCTAACCAAGATTTTCTATGCTTTACTTTCTCAAAAGCACAAATCTCCACTACTCTAGGATTAATGTAACTATGAGTAGAACTGGGGTCAATCAAAATAGAAACAGATTTCTCAACCATCTTACCTACAACCATAGTTGACTGGTGATCTGCTTGGCGGTCCTCCAGTGCTGCATAAATCCTAGGGATGACCCTTGCTACTTGACCCACTATTTCTACTTCTTGAATGTTGTAAGCTGGCCTTGCACTGTCATTCTCAAGTGGACAACTTCTGCGCATGTGGGGTCCTCCACATTTCCAACATTGGAGTGGTCCTCTATTTTGTTGTGGATCTTTAGGCTTTTCTCCTATCACTCCAACTGGCTTACTCGTAGCTTGGGATGGCTGCTTCTGCTGATTCCTGAAGTTAGAAGGTTTGAAACCTTTCTTTCTTTGGTCAAACTTCTCATTCTTCTTGTCCTTCCATGCCTTATGGTAATCAGGTTTACCTTTGCTTTGCTCATAGCAATACTTAGCCTTCCTTATTGCATCTTCAAAAGTTCTAGGTTCATAAAATTCAATTCTATCTTTGTAAGACTGAGGCAATCCACTTAGAAAGCACTAGACCTTCAATTTTTCATCTTTGATGTACCTGACATACCTCAACAATTCCAAGAACTTATTTGCATACTCTTCCATGGTCTGCTGTCCCAATCTCAGCTCATGGAACTCCTTAATATTGTCATCATAGTACCTGTCAGAGAGGCATTTCTGCTTGAAATACTTCTTGAATTGTTTCCACTTAAGTCTCCTTTCACTGATCCTCTTTACTTGCTTGAAGTGTTCCCACCAAATGGATGCTCTTCCATTCAGATTGAATATGGCAACTCTTGCCTTCATGTTTCCCAAATATTCCTGAACTTGGAAGTACTTGTTTATCCCAAGAAGCCAAGCTTCATCCTCTTGTCCAGTTTTTACCTCACCGTCAAATGTAGGAGGTTTAGCCTTCTGAAATTCATCCTGAGAGCGATCCCTATGGTGCCTCTTTCTCTTTCCCTTGCGAGAAGAAGAGCTTGAATCCATGCTGGATTCTTCGGAGTCAGATGATCTACTAGAAGTCCTTCTTATTCTCCTAGTAATGCTCTTACTAACTTCTAGTTTTACTGTACCATGTCCAGAGTCTATCTTTCTTTGCAAGTTTATCAAACTCTGCAACATAGCAACATTCAACTTATGCTTCTCTTCCCGAGCTTTAATCAAGCTTCTCATGGTGGCTACAATATCTGGCGGTGTCTCTTGGAATCTCCTTCCATTAGACTCTATGGCATCATTTCCAACTCGGACATTTTCTCCCACGGCATCTCGCGCACGCTCATAGGAATCTCGAGCATCATATTCGTCATTGGTTCTCATAACTGAACCACGACTTACTTTACCAAACCACACTACCTGGAATACTGCTCTTGAAGGTGACTACAATTTTTCAAACGTGTTAGTAACACAACCGTTAGCTGCATAACATTTACACAAATCAGAATTACTTACCTTCTCTTGGAAAAATCATAAAATGACAACTTTTCCTAAAACACAAAATTTTCTTCCTCAAAGAATGACTGTCTCAAGGGGACAATGGGGGTCAAGGGGGCTTGCCCCCTTGTGGCTTCCGCCACTACAAGGCAGGTCGAGGGCAATGCCCTCATTTTTTTTTGTAAATCTTTGATTTTCGCGCAATCTGGAGCATAAGATCGCTGCCACTTTTCTCCTTTTCATCCTTGAAAATCCACTAAAAAACTGCCGAAAATCCCACTGAAAAACTGCTGAAATCTGCTGAAAAATCCCACTGAAAACTCAATTTTTTTCTTTCATATCGGATCTCTTCCCAGCTAGCCATCCGATGTATCGGATCCCTAGTTGAATATGCTTCCGATACCTCGGTGGACTGATCTTCATCTATCTTCCAACACACATCAGCTATCCAATCCTCTAAATTTTTCTGACGTTTCAGACCGATCTTCCTCTAGCTTCCGACACATTGGCTGACTGGTCCTCTAAATTTTTTCGACGTTTCTTGTACTTAGAAAAATTTCTTCTTCCTTCTTCCACCGCATTGGCTGCTCGATCATCTATCATTTTTCGACGCTTCGGCTTCTTTCAGGAGATCCCTGCCGACACCTCGACTCCACTTCAACGAACAACTTCCGACAATTTTTGACACTTCAAAAAATTTTCGGAAAATGTATTTTTATCTTCTTCTCCTTTTTGCCGTTGTGTCGGCTCCCTTCATATTTTCTCGTCTGGCAGCATCGGAAGTGCTTCCGGCTAAATGAGTCGATGTATCAGCTGACTTCAGCTAATGCCTTCCGACGAATTTTGACACTTCAAAATTTTTGAAAAATTTTCCTCCGCGGGTTCCTTGTCAGCTGTGTCTCGACTCAACCCAGCTGAGATCGTTGGCTCCTCTCAGCCGAGACCACCGACAACTTCCAAACTTTGGACAAATTTTTGAAATTTTATTTCCGTCGTTTCTTGTCAGGTGGACTTCCGCTTAGGTGATCCGGTGTATCGGATGAGCTTCCAACTAAGTCCTCCGACGTATCGGATGGGCTTCAGCCTAAGCTGTCCGATAATTTTCACACTTAGAAAATTTTCTAAAATTTTCTTGTCATTTCTCTGATTTTCTCACTTTTCACTTGTTGGGCAGAGGGTAACTTGCCTCTATCACTGATTCTTCACAACCCATTGAGGCCCATGCTGCAACATGAAATCTGATACCACGCTGTAACATCCCCAACCCTTTGACCGACGAAGAGGACGCTACCTTACCATTAAATATCCGGGCAACTAGCCCCATGAACATGTACATACATAAAAAAAAAACTGAAATGCTTTGAAGTAAAACATGTAGAGATGCATAATTATTCAGCATATAGTGGGAGCAAACATACATTCAGGCATTCAACATGTTCATCATAATTCATTAAACATCAAATATGATTGCAGAGATTGAACACAAGAATACTTATCTTATGAAGAATTCGTCCCGTAACTAGCTACGTCGCTGCAACGTTCCACCCAACCATAGGCCAGTGTGCTCCTTGGTCTCTCAGCAACGCTGCCACCCCCGAGCTGGGCATGATTCCCTAAGGAATAAGGAACAAGCAGGCTCACACATAGCCAAAGATACACAAATCATCCAAGCCAACACAGTTGGGTTTATCAGGCCATCAGGGAGCAGGGAAAAGTTGAATGCTAAGTTGGTGAGCCCATTGAAGAGCTAAGGACACCTACACCAGAACTAGCCTGACTTCTAGGACACTCACACACACCCAACACAAGGAATCAGTCTCTTCTCTGCTACACAGTCCCTCAGGCCCTGACTTCCCTTCCAGTGCTATTCAGGGATTGTGGAGAAGAAAGCCAGCCCTCTAGCTCTGTCCATGTGGCTCCCAAACACACCAAGTTTATCAAGCATACCAAGCCTTCATTCCCACTCCCACACAGTCCAAAGGCCAACCACTGCATACACACAGCAAAACGAGCAATTCATAGCTCTAGGGAAGAAAAATCAAACACCCCAGAGAAACCTAGGTGACAATTTGGGTAATACAAAGCCCTGATTGGGAAGTTTGATTCCTGAGTCGTTCTTGGCCCTATCATGGCCAAAATGACTTAATAATAACTCACAGCAAACCAAAAATCGTGGGGTAACAACAGCCTCGATCTCACCCCTGAAGAAATGGGAAATGCACAGCCCGAAATTGGAAGAGGAGATCCAACTCTCAGCTTGGATAGGGGGACATATACACAAAACTACTAAACCAGTATGGAAAACACACACACACATCCCAGAACATGAAGGGCTCATTCACAGGAAAATCGTGAATGGCAGAAAATGGCTCCCCCAACTCTCTATGTGAAGAAACAATTCCAACCTGTGCATGAGGAGAAGAGAACGACCCTCTACGTGAGGATGGGAAAGAATGGAAGAATGGAGTTTTGGTGCTTTCCCTGCCCATGTGGGGGTGAATGAGTCTGCTGGTGGAGTGTGCGTGTGGGCAAGGACTGACAGTCCTGCCACACACCATTGCCCAGCAATAATTGCCCAACAAACAACATAGGTTTCAATGTGGTAGTTGACTGATTGGGACAAGGAAAGGTGAGTAGGTCAGAAGGGTGGGTGCACTACAACAAAAACTGGATTTAGCATCTCTTTTTGCATCCTT
Organism: Pseudotsuga menziesii; assembly: GCA_001517045.1. Classification (NCBI taxonomy): domain Eukaryota; kingdom Viridiplantae; phylum Streptophyta; class Pinopsida; order Pinales; family Pinaceae; genus Pseudotsuga; species Pseudotsuga menziesii. Next base: position 816,236 of record LPNX010287377.1, read on the forward strand.
TTTTGCGTCTAGACTATCTTTCAATGTATTTTTCTTCATGTTTTGGACAAAATGGTGCA
>LPNX010287388.1:6878-39556 GCA_001517045.1 Pseudotsuga menziesii
GACACTAGAAGAATTTCAGGAGGAATCAGAAAAACCATAGTATTCATAATTGTAAATCGACGTTTCAAATCCAAAGCAAGATCCATGGATCCTGCTTTGGATTTGAAACATCGATTTACAATTATGAATACTGTGGTTTTTCCAATTCCTCCTGAAATTAACCACCACAGAAGTCTTGTTACTAGAAGACTTACTTGTGAAGTATGAACACCCAATAGTAATAAATTTTGACAATACCAGTGCCATAAATATGTCAAAAACTCTCGTCATGCACTCCAAGAAAAAGCACATACCAATAAAGTATCACTTCCTAAGAGAACAAGTATCCTAGAAAGTTGTCAAACTAGAGTATGTTGACACAAAATAACAGATTGATGATATCTTTACCAAACCACTACCCAAGGAAGCTTTTGAGCATCTTAGATGAAATTTGGGAGTAATCTCCTTACAATAGTTGTAGAAGAAAAAGCATAATCTCAAGGGGAGATATGTTGACAAGGGGAGATGTCAGAAGGAAGCCTTTGTCATTGCCGTCAACGAGAGAGAAAGTTGGCTAAGAGAAAATGTTTCCATCAATGCTAAAGGGGGAGAAAGTTGAACATAGTTGTCAATTGATGTCAAAGGAGTTCAATAAAGACAAAGGAATAATCAGTAAAGCATGATGACATGGAAAACTAAGTGTTAGAAAAAGGAGTTACAAAGTTGGATGGTAGTTCGATGAGTAGTGGTTGATCAATGCAAGAGGCAGAGGAGATAAGATATGCAACATAATTCATTACAAAGACTCAACAACCATCCGATCAGGTGATCAATGGTACATATTGATTTGACGATTTGGATTTACCGCACATTGACAACGCGTTTGAGTTTATATGTGTTTATATGCACTGGCCTCACTATGGTTATTCGACGTGTAGAGCAAAGGTATTGTGGGGGCTCTAGGTGCTTGGACTCCATGAGAAGTCACCAGCCTAGAGCTTAGGACGACCTGTCAGGCCCCCTACCTTTTGGAATAGGCGACAATGACCATCAATTAACAAATTAGAAGATCTCACCCATTGATGAACATATCCGACGGATAGAAGAAAATCCACAGAATATCTATGGTTACAGAACGATCCACAATGTTATAGAGCAATTTGCATTTGATTGTAGATTGACGGTCATGAGTGCATCTGCAATAAATCGATAACTCAGATAGTTGCAAAAAATGATTTGCGGAATCCCAATTTGAAAATATTAGAAGGCACATCTACAACACGCAATCTGCAAGATCGACGATCAAGAAAGAATCCACAAGAAATCGACAGCGCGGAAGAAAAATTGCGGAAAGGGAACTACAGAAGTACTTTGAACAAAATTGGAAAATCCACAATCCACAATCTGCATCTGATCTCGGATCAACGGTCAGGGAAGAGTCTGCAAGAAATAAATGGTGCGAAAAGTACGTTGCAGAAAGATAGTTGCGGAAGGACTTTTTGAGAAAATTCAAAATGCACGACTGCAAAATGCAACCCATAATTGGTGAAAGCTCGTTGCGGAAAGGAAACTGTGGAAGGAATTTTGTTGTGGAAATATAATTGTGGAAAAATGAGTATGGAAAGGTAAATGTGGAAAATATTTGTTGTGGAAAGGACGTTGCAGAAAGGAAATTGTGGAAGGTCGCGACTGATAAATTAAACAAAGTTAAAAACAATGAACATAGAAATAATTCAAAATTAGTTTATTTGTCTGTGAAGAGTCACGATGAAGGTAGGTGAATGTTGAATGAAGAGATATGTTTTAGGGATATGTGTCTCTGGACATTCAATTGAAAAACCGATTGAATAACAGTTAGAGATCAAATTATCATATGAGGGAGTTTGGAAGGCGCTAGGGAAAGCAACAGGTTTGTTAGGGGATCGTAGCCTCCTTCCAGTGGTAGCTGGTAAATAGGGTGTCATAGCATCCTTTTAGTATCAACTAATAAAACCAGGGGATCATAGCCTCCTTCCAGTATTTGCTGGTAAATAGGGTGTAGCATCATCCCTGTCTGTAGTAGCAAGAAAAAAATATTTGTAAAATATAAATTTTGTAGTAATAGTAAGAATTGGTGGTTTACGGAATTGGGCTTCCACGATAAATTTGTGTTCTGTGTGTTTTTGTTGATCATGTGTGTTAATAAATAAATTAAAAGTGGTTTAAATTGTTAAAAGTTATCAATACTAATTCACCCCCCTCTCATTATTGTCCAATATTGCAACATCAACAAGTACAATGTCAAACTAGTACAATGAAGAGCTAAATCACTTTCACACAAATATCCCAAGAATAGATAAGATAAGAAAACCCAATTATAGGATGTCTTCACAAAGCAACTTCTCTTCTCCCTCTAACGAACTTGTTCTTCTCTCTCCAACGAACTTGCTTAAGTGCTTAACATGTCTCCAAATAAGAAGTGCACCTCCCTATTTATACTTGTCTAGTGGGAAACTTTTCCTAATGGGGTCAACTTCTCTACTTGACTGGGCTGACGTCACTTAGGAAATATTAAATAATCACTTATTTAATATTTCATTTGGATTCTTCTAGGATGAATTTACAAGTAGGGTTTACATTTATTCTTTTAGGGTTTTTACATGATCAAATATAATATGAATATATCCTGAAGGAAGTAGAACAATAATAGAACAATAATATCTTATGAAGTTACATAATCTTAAACACTAACCACCTCCAATCTACTTTACAATACTTGTTTGGTTAGAGGTAGAAGCCTAGGTATTTCATACCTTGGTCTAAATCCTTAATAGAACAGGGAAAAATACTTCTGTAGAAGTTAGAGACTGAGTAGTCTAAGTTGTTAGGTTTAATAGATTGCTTACCAATGTTTATTAGTATACTAGTGGCCTAAGTAAAAAGTTCCAATATATCCTTTATATTCTTGGCATCTCTTCTCGATCCATTGCAGAAAATCAAGATGCCATAGAATGTTGGTTTTTTTTTTTCAAACATGACATTCGATCTTAAATGTGGCTTATCTTATGGAAATTTTTTAAATCTTACATGCTTAAGGATGAAGCTATACTCTAGGAAAGCATGAACTTGGAAAGAAGAAAACTTGGACATTATTGAAGCAAACAATGATAAGCACAGTAATAATTTTAATTTTGTGAAAGACATATAAGGTGATTTTGAATAAATGACCTATTGGACAATTCATTAATTGTAAAACATTTATTTTAAATACAGAACCCAAGTGACAGATTTCTCTTTCCCTTTTTTTGCAACTTAGATTTGGAAAGTATTAAATTGCAAAGTAATCCCTCTAATTGAACAAAGGAGGTTGAACACCTTTGCTTGAGATCATTCCATTTCTCCTAGCCAAATCAAAGCTAAACATACCTACAAGAAAAATTTTGATCGCATTAATATCATTCATGAAACCTGAGAAAAAACTCAACGATCCTAAAAAAATACAAGATTTCAAACCTAAAAATTGCAGAATGAGAATACCCTGCAAGCTCTGGAAATTAGAGGGATTCCTTTGCAATTTAACACTTTCTAAATCTAAGTCGCAACAAAGGGGAAAGAGAAATATGTCACTTGGGGTTCTATATTTAAAATACATGCAATTTAAAATAAATGTTTCACAATTAATGAATTGTCCAATAAGACATTCCTTCAAAATCACCTTATATGTCTTTCACAAAATTAAAATAGTTACTGTCCTTATCGTTGTTTGCTTCAATAATGTCCAAGTTTTCTTCTTTCCAAGTATCATGCTTTCCTAGTGTATAACTTCATCCTTAAGCATGTAATATTTAAAAAATATTCATAAGATAAGCCAAAATTAAGATTGAATGTCATGTTTGAACAAAACAACCAACATTCTTGCATTTATAGATCAATGATGCATTTATGGAGCATTAAGGGAGACCATTCATGTCTATGAAGGGACATCCGTAGTTTGTTCGTCGTCAACGTTAAAAACCTGTCAAAACACGAAACCTAATTAACAACAACCCCTATTACACCATGCGACCCACCTATCCCATTTCCCGAGCAGATGCAAGAACGGACCCTCAAGCACAAAAGTTTGCATTTTGTTGACCATACCTTTTTTGGATGGGTCATTTGGAAAAAAAGGCAAAAAAAATCCAATGCCGCCAAAACAAGGTAATAAGCCAATGCATTTATCGGAGTTAAAATAACAACTATACAAACATGCGGGACAACTGTCCAACTGCCACTCGCCATTCAAGAGGACGTGTATCGCAACACCATTAAATGAAGCGATGAGGAATCTCCTGAGACTATGTCTTGATTATTTAACGCAATCTCAAAATAGACAATTATCCTTCGGTTTCAAAGGTACAACTAGAATAAAATGTTTGTAGAACAAAATTTTTCATTTTGTTGGTCGTACATTTTATTGCAATATAAACATATCTTGCAAAGAGATGTTTAATGGTGTCAAATTGCAAAGAGATGTTGTAATAGAAATATCTTTCTTGTTTTTCCTTTTAATGGAATATAATAGTGTACATTCATTAGGTGCACACCATTAGTAATTTAACACGCTTTACATATATGCATTTCCTTTCTCTATTCTCCCCTATAGAAAGGAAAATCAATTATCAAAGGAAATATTTTGCAACAAACCTGTTGAACTAAATTTCCTAACAAAAACTTTGAAATCCTCATAAGTTAAGGCACATTTAAGAAAAAGGCTCATGTCTGAACAAAATGAACAAAATTCTTACATTGATGGAACAACAATGCATTGATGGATCATGCAAGGAAACTATTGACTTTTCTAAAGGCACATTAACGATGTGTTCTTCATCAAATCAAACATATCAAGATTGGAATTGAAAAAAAACTCAATTCAAAGTTATCAAAATAGTAAGAAAAATTATTGCTAGCACAAGGAGTGCCAAAAAAAATTAAGCAAGGTGAATGATACCTGCGAATGTGATCAAGTGGCAAAACCTCTGTTGCAAAACCTTTTCTTTAAAAGGCGACCAACAAAAGCAATGCAAGCCAACCCAATCCAAAGAAGTAGCAACTATTGGTTACCCAATCCTTTGAATAAATGCTGCAAAGCAGAGGCGGTGCATAAGCAAACCCAGTAAACCGAAAATCCTAACAAGATCTTCCAAATCCTCATAAGATAAGCCGCAATTAAGAAATAGGCTCATGTCTAAACAAAACGACCATATTTCGTGCATTGATGCAGCAACAATGCATTGATGAATCCTTCACAGAGAGAATTGATGTCAATGAAGGGACAACGGTGGTGTTTTCTTCACCAACATGACCAACAATGAACAAATAAGTGACAAAACTGACTCTACAAACCCTGCACGTAAACCCAATGCACTTGGCTAAAAATCTCTCGTCATGAAACCTTCATAAATAAAAACTGTGCTTGAACATATCTACATCGTTTAACTATTCTAATGAATATGTACCAAATGTAGGTTCTTGTCATATGTAAGCTATCTAAGCTATTACAACAAACCTTCTTCTCCCCGCCATTCCTTCCATCAAATGGCTTACTATGTCTATGTATTATAGATCTCAAAGTAAACAATGATCCTTAGGTTTCAAATCCATAACTAGAAAAGGAAGTTTGTAGAACAAGAGTCTTCATTTTGTTGACCATACCTTTGATGGATGCATCATTTGGGAAAAAAAATAATACAAGGATTTATAAAGTAATCTTTCCATAAACTACATCTTGCATCACAATGCAAATTTTGATTTGCACATATGATTTGTAGTTGTTTCTTGCCATATATAAACTTTCCTTTCTATTTGTGGATTTCAAATCCAATGACCTTTATCTATTTTCACATCTATACTCTATATATACATCTCTTTGTTGTCTTTCCCTTTAATGCAATCTAATAGTGTAAATTCTTTAGGTGAGCACCATTAGTAATTTAACACACTTTCTATAAATGCATTTCCTTTCTCTACTCTCTCCTATAGAAAGGAAATGCAAATATCAAAGCAAATCTGTTGGACCAATCTATCTAACAAAATCTTGGAAATTCTCATAAGATAAACCACAATTAAGAACAAGACCATGTGCGAACAAAATTCCCAACGTTCTTACATCGATGGAACAACAATGCATTGATGGAGCATGCATGGAAAGCATTGATGTTGATGAAGGGACATTGCCATTGTGTTCTTGATCAACTCAAATGGATGTGAACAAACAAGCTATCTAAGAGACCCCACAAAACCCTACGCATAAACACAAACCACATGGAAACAAGCTTAAGACTATAAAGGCATTTACGTAAAAACAAAATTGAAAAATCCCTAACATTAAACATTTTCCTTCTCTTTTTTATTGCCTAGATACAGATATAGCCATCCCGTTTAAGTATAAGTAACACTAATCTGTGTAAGAATTTATGTAACATTCCACATTAGCAACAAATAAATCATTACCATATAGGCATCATGAATATAATCATGCTTGAAAATATAGAAATGATTAAACTATTCAGAAGAAAAGTTAACAATCTTAAGCTTTCTCAGATATAAGCTATTTAAGGTCTTACAACTAGCCTTATCTTTTTGTCCATACCTTTCATGCAATAAGTTATTATGTCTATGTATTATAGATATCAACGTATATAAAATTCACAATTTTACTTTATTTTTTATTTTTTCATGCCCTATTTGATTCCACCGGAGATAACAACCATCACCTTATTGAGACTATGCTAACTAAAGATGTTATTTCACTCTTGCTCCATGGCGCTGTGAACCTTTTCCCACTAGTACAAGTTTTCACGTCAAACCAAGTGAACTCACTCAACTCATCAAACCTTCGGCTTCGAATTTCTATCTCAGATGGCCTTCACAAGCATGTGTTATTGCTTCCAATTATATATAATAGGCTTGTAGAGGATTGGCAGCTAAAAGAAGGAACCATAATGAAAATCACCCAATGTACATGCAACGTTGTACATAATGTAATGTATGTTTCATTTCCTTCATATTGTTTTCCCACTTGATGGATTTTTCACCCTTGATGCATCAAATGTTTTTTCCCCATTCCTCTCTAACGTACTTCTTCTTACCAGGACTATCATATTACTTGCACTTGAGGTTGTCACAGTGGATGCACCAATTATTGGAGAGCCTTCATCTTACCACTTGGCAATAGAATCTCCCTCGCAAAGTAGTTCCTCTCTTCCAGAGACATCTTGCTTCAACCTTGCACTCCTTCACTCGTGAACCCTGACTCAATAAATGTAAACCCTTCCTTAACCACATTTCCTATCCCATTCACATCACTTACCTCTTCTAACAAAGTTTGGAGCATTCAAGGTCGAGCCATTGCCAAGACAAACATTCATGAATATAGCAATCAACGAGGGCCTAACAAAGTGTTCATTTTTTACCTTGTTAATGCTTCACACGATGAAATACATATCTCTACATTCAATGAATTGGAACTTTCCTTATACGACCAAATACAAATAGGAGTTGTCTACATAGTATCCAATGGCACAATGAAAGCATCCAATCCAACATACAACCATTTGAAAATCCATCATGAGATTTTCCTAGGTTCCTCCTCAACCATCCAACCATGCTTCGAGGAATACTCCTTAATACCTTTACATTTCTTTCACTTTAAAACTATCCAGTACATCCAAACTATACCTGTCAATTCCGTGGTTGACCTTGTTGGACTTGTAGCTTCTGTTTCACCTGCATCAATTATACGAAAAAGGGATGGTCTAGAAACTGTACAACGCACAGTTGGACTCCGCGACATGTCAGGCTATGACATTGTCATAACACTTTGGGGAGAGCACTGCCAAGTTTAAGGATCCCAACTTGCTAACCTTCAAGGTTTATATACTCCTCCAGCTTTAGCAATCAAAGGCGTCCGTGTTACATATTTTAATGGGAAAACTTCTGGAACTATATCGAACACAACTCTTTTTATAAACCCAAAGATTGAAGAAAATGTCCTTCTCCAAACATGGTTTCATGACAATGGATTCCATTCATCCTTCCCATCTTTGAGTTGAAAATTTAATGCCTCTCATTCTACTCCACGCAAACTCATAACCATCAATGAGCTACAAACTCTCGATCCCTATGAAAATACAATTTGGTATTCCGTTGTTGCAACCATCACAAATGTTACCATGGGTGACTTTCATTTTCTTTGCATGCCCTCTTTTTGTTGATGACATGCAATGCATGAAAAAAATTTCCCACAAAGTTGAAATTTATTTGGCATTGTGGTAAATGTGATGGGGAGTTTCTTGAATGTGACTATCAATACATACTAAAGGTTGACTTGGAGGATGTGACTAGACACCTTTATGGTGTCATAGCATTTGATGATGATGCAAACCAACTCATTAGAATTTCTACGAAGACTTATTTCTCCTCTCAACTGAAGAAACATCACTTGCTGAAATAGCCCGAAAGATATGCAACAAACAACTCATTTTCACTCTTTCAGTTAGAACAGATACCTTCTACGGAAGTGCATGCCTAAAGTTTGTAATTGTGATGCTTGAATACATTTCATTGGCAACTTTACCTGGCTCTCTTCCTTCATAAAACCTTTTTTTCTTTCCTTGCTAGACATCCATTTGCAAAAATACTTTCTACTCAATACTTGAGCATTCATTATTGTCTGTAATGAATTGCCTCAATTCTCAAATATTCCTTATTTCATGCTTCATCATAAAAGGGTTGTTTTTTTACTCCATCAATAGTTTTCCCTTTCAGAAGTTCTAGCTTCCTTTCTCATACTTCCATTGTACAAACTGTCACTTAACATTTTGAACTTAAATGGTAGATGCAACCTATATGATCAGTTTTGAATACAATACTAATTTACTATTATGTTTATTTATAAAATAAGTTTCTTAGTTCTCTTCTTTCTTATAACAACTTGTCATACTTATGTACAAAACAATTATTACATTTACTATTTTTTTTCATACATGATTTGTCATATTAAACTTTGTTATTTTATATTGTTCATTTCCTACACTTATCAATCTAGAACTTGTAAATTATTTTTTCCTTTTAAATGTTACTTTTAACCTACATGGTTGGTTCCCAATATGCAATTACTTTACATTTCCTTTAAGTCTCGTGTTTTATATCCATATAATTTCCAATTAATACATATACAAAATGTGTCCCTTCCACCAATGAAACCTTCTAAGTCTTTAACAAGTTTACACTTTTCTTGTAGGCATCATTCCCAAATGATGACAATGAACAAGCCAATGCACGAAGAAGAATTGTATATGCATAGGACAAAAATAAAAACAACAAGAAACAACGTCTTCTTTATAGAGTTGCTCATCAAGCTATGGATATCTCTTCTTCATTTTCTTTTGGACAAACTCCCACCACAACATCCCTTCCATCCCCCATGCTAAATCCATCCAATGCCCCCCTTAATGATGAACACCAACGATTTCGTAAAACATTGGACCAACTATCTCACACGAATATATGCTCGATTTGCAATGAATCTTACCCTAACATTGCAACAAAAAAATTCCATGGTGCATATGCATGTTCTCATTGTATTCTAGAAAGAAAAGGCCATTGATTTTCATTGGAAAACAATATGGACCCGGGCATACAACCACATGTCCTTGCAGTACTTACACAAGTTGAAGAAATGCTCATTTGTCATGCTAACCCAATCCTACAAGTCATGCATGCCCGTGGTGGTCAATATAAATATTCTGGCCATACTATTTGCTTCCCACAAGACATTTCCAATATTGCCACATCCCTACCCCATTTAATATTAGACCTTGACATCCTTGTTGTTCGCAAATGCAACCCTACAAACAAACCATATGAATTGTTTGTTAGTTGAACACATGTTCTTGCTTCTCTTGAATACAAAATGGATAACGATTTGTACTACAGGGATGTTCAAGTTAACCCAAACGTATTAGATTCTTTTCCTCTTGTTTCAATAGACATTTCATCATTTATTCGCCATGCCATTAGCCATGAGACACTTTGTCATCAACAAATATCATCCTCTACACTGCAACCACCAAATTCACTTGAACCCTATGAATTAGAATCCTCCTCCTTTATTTCAACACAAAGAAATTATAAAACTGATCTTGAAAAAATCACATGTTTCTTACGCATACCAGATAACCCACTACCTCCTTCCATTGATATCCCCCCTATAGGCATATCCCCTATCAATGAATATAACACAGAAGGCCTTCTTTCAATGGCCTTTCCAACCTTGTTTCCCACAGGTGTTGCAATGCTTAAACAACCACGTATACATCAAGTTCAGATGCATGAATATGCACTTCACCTCATTAACTATCATGTGACAATAGATTTGGCTAACATCCTCGTTTCCGCTAATACATATACAATCTCATTATGCGGCATCAAAGTTATGGTACTGCTTCTGTATTTGCCAAAATACTTCAGCTTGTTAACCAATTGCAAGATCTTCCTGATGACAAAATCACTGAAAGGGTCGCACGATTTGGGTCTACATTGCGTGGAACACATTCGTTTCGAACAAAAGTAGAGCTGAACTCACAAATATGATCAATCAACAAGGTCACCAATGTTCTTCTTCACCCTTAGTGCGGCTGACAAAAAATTGTCAGATTTGCATGCTCTGGTGCCTTCCCAACGCCCTGGAGGTCCATATCAACAACATCAATGGAAGATTCACAACATCATATCCAATCCGCATATTACATCACAATACATGAACAATAGATTCAAAATATTCCTTGAAGAGGTGCCTCAAAAGGGGCTTCATATAACCGACTATTGGTGCAGGTCTTTTAGTATCTCTTCCTTCTTATCCTTCTCTTCATGTTTGTCACTTTAAAATATTTCTTTCTAATGTATTCCTTTTTCTCCCATGTAGGTATGAATGGAAACATAGGGGATCCACACACATTCATGGTTTTATTTGGTTAGCAGATGCACCAAATATGAACACATTGGAATGGGAAGATGTTCTTGCAGTTGAAGCTGCAAAACATTATTTCGACACATATGTTACAACCTATAATCCTCGTGCCGATAACTTATCCACTTCTGGGTTACATCAGTCTGCTACAAATGATCCATGTAGTCTTGGATCACCATCCATACTTGCATCAAACTACTTGGTTGACTGTGAATAACTTCTAAATTGTGTTCAAAGACACACAAAATGTTCAGAATCAACTTTCCTTCATAAAAAAGGAACATATCTTAAATGTTGTTATGGTTTCCCCTTTGACCTACAAGATACTTCTTCCTTGTTCATTGATGCAAATGGACTTAAAACCTACAATCCTTCAAGATGCGCCCAGGGAACTTTCCTTCAAGACGTAAAACCTACAATCCTTGAATGGGAACTTCTCTCTCAGATGCGCCCAGGGAACAACATCCATATTGATGACCTTGAAATGCTTGGACATCATTATTTTGACAAAAATCACAATTGGACGCATAACAATATACCTACACATTTGCATGAAACAACCATTAGAGGAAATTTCTACCCAAAATGGGCCTCCTAAAAAGAATTAATAAAACAATAGTTAAAATAATAAAATAATATTTATTAATTTCGGAGGAAGAAAAGAAAAAAACTACTTTTTTTTTGTATTTTTGACATATCTCTCCGTGTTTTTACTCAAATTTCGATCGAGAGAGCTCGTTGGATGAGGAATTAAATTTCGCATCCAACGAGTACCCACTCAACATATTTTTTATGGACCTCTCTACCCCAATAACAAGAAATACCTGAAAAATGGGATGATGATGTCATCATCACATTTTTTCAGGTATTTCTTGTTTTTGGGGTAGCGAGGTCCGTCAAAAGTATGCCTAGTGGGTACTCGTTGGATGCAGAATTTAATTCTGCATCCAACAAGCTCTCCCGATCAAAATTTGAGTAAAAACATGGGGATATATGTCGAAAATACAAACAAAAAAAGTAAGTTTTTTTATGATACCTATCCCCAAGTTTATATTAAAAAAGTCTTTAAGACCTATACGGTATTTCAAATTTAAAGCAATTTCATTGGCTAAGACATGATGACATGGAATTTGAATCAAAGTTAAAAGGCCCATTTTGAGTTGAAATTTCCTCTAATGCATATCACTCATTGATTTTAATCGCTTGTCCACCCAACTACACGAAGACACATCTTTGTTGTCCAATTCACCTGATTCCTTGTCTCCCACACAATGCATTACCTTTGATCTTGTGATTTCCCACTTTATAAACACTACATCCTCCCAACCACTCAAACTGTTCATTCAAGGTACTACAGGAACTGGGAAATCTTACCTCATTTCTTACTTGACATTTGCACTCCAAATAACATCTGGACAAAATTCCTCCTTGTTGCTTCTCCTAGCTCCAACTGGTGTTGTTGCCTTTAACATACATGCAATTACAATACATTCTGCTCTTCGAATACCCATTGTTGAAATGCACCCTCTTGAAGGCCAATCCCTTTCAAACTTCAAGAAGAAATTTGCCATATTCAATATATTCTCATTATGAAATGATCTTTATTGGCCCTAAACAATTAACTCAAATTGATGCACGTTTATGTGAAGCTTTCCCCTCTCACTGTACAGTCTCATTTGGTGGTTGTTCCATCATCCTTCTTGGTTACTTCAGCCAATTTCCTCCTGTAAAGGACATCCCCATGTATGCAAGTGTGTCCCTTGGGAATTCTCTATGGCGTACATTCGATACTTTTGTCACGCTCAAGACCATTTTTCTCCAACAAGGAGATATCCCTTCTCAAATTGTCTTTCGCCAACTCTTATTGAACCTTCAAAATGCAACACCAACTCTTAAAGACTGGGGACTCCTAATGACAAAAATAACCTCATCTCTTTCACATGCAGAAAACTATTGATTTGAACATTCTACCCACTAGCATGCCACTAATAGCTTTGTTGCACTGCACAACAAACACATGCTCAAACAACTCAACATGCCAATTGCACATTGCTTTGCAGACAAAAAGGAATAAACATGTCCATCAATCCATAGATGATGAACGATTTCCATTAAAGGTCCTTCTTGTTATTGGTCAACAAGTCATGTTAACTGTTAATTTATGGGTTGGAGCAAGCTTGGTTAACCGGTCACTTGGAAAAATCATTGACATTGTCTACAACTCCAACAATCAACCTCCTACCTTACCATCCTTTGTTGTTGTTGAATTCCTCCACTACAAAGCACCCCAATGGGATGCTTCTAATCCTACTTATGTTCCCAGCTCTCCCATAACAAGAGGATCATGTAGTCAACTACCACTTCTTATGGCATGGGGTTTAACAACTCATAAAGCACAAGGTATGACCCTACAAAATGCAATAATAAATATTGGAAACACTGACATGCAAGAGCTTACATTCATTGCAATATCAAGAGAATATCTTTCAAGGCTTCACATATCTCTATCTTTCTCTTTTTCTAGATACTCTCAAATGCAAGACAATCTATATGTCTAACGTAGGAAACAAGAGGAACCTTACTTGCTTCAAAGTCTTTACAACCACATTCTGCTTGAAGCTTTTATTTATTTGCTCTAAGGATGTACTATTTTTCCTTTAAATATATACTTCCCATCAAAACACTTTTATGATTGTTCACACTTATGTTGTTCCCATTATTGAATGTATTGTTACAATAGCAAAAAGAAATAGAATGTGTTTCTTCTTGAGATGTATCATTTACTTATATGTTTCACTATTTATTGGTTCAATACAACATAGCAATTAACCACTTTATCACATGTTCATTTCTTAGCATTAATTGAAAATTTGCTTTCATCTACTTTAATGTGTTACTTCTTACTATTTCAACATGTCCATGTTGTATTGCCTATATATGTTTTATTACTCTAAAAACTACAATTTTGTTCTCAAACAAGGGAACTTGGTATACACTCTACTTTGTTCTTGCTTGTAACATGCAAAATGTACAACGTCTTCATATCTATTTTTTTGCTCTGGTTGTCAAACAGATTTCACTATGCCATTTTTTAGTACATTTCCATATTACTATCAACAAATTAAGGCACAAAGGGAATTATTACAAGAGAAAGAGAGTTACTTCAAATCATCCTCTATGTTTCCAATTAATTACATTCGGCCAACGATTCAGCTGCTCCTTAAATTGAAAGACCTGCTCCAACGTGTTCAGTTTCCTTCCTGCAAAACAAAGCTAGACTTACCATACTTGAGCAAAATTTGGTACTACTATCAACAAATAGACAAGCATACAAAAGCAATGCAACAGATGGCAATAAAATTTGAAGAATCGTCTTTGCTTCTAACTAGCTGCATATTCCCAACCATAAAGTTGCTCTCGATATTGAAGAAACTTCTTCAATGTTTTATGCATATACATGAAAGAGATACAATTAGGTATATATGACAAGATTTGGTGCAACGACATCCACATATTGATCATTCAATCTGTTGTACTTAGTGTTGTCGCTGCCATCAATCGACATGTATATATGAATGACCTATGCTTTCCTCGTTGATTTTAATATTCTAAACACTTACCTACTTTGTTTTGTTTTTTTTCTAGCAACTTATAATATTCCACTATTTATATGTCATCTCCCCCATTTAGATCCCTTTACAACTTTTTTTACTCTTTATATACTTACTATTAACTTCTTAGTTCAACTTTGTTTTGTTGTACTTTCACTTTTCTTGCTGTATATTTCCCTGCACTTATTACATATGTTTATTATTTATTCAGGTTCAAAATGCGCATTTAAAAATGCTATCACATGTTTTTACTGTTATTTGCTTTCACAAGGCTTTAAAACACACACACACACACACATATATACCTTTATATATATATATATATACCTCTATGCTTTTAATTTTTATTATGAACTAAGATTTTGTAGAGTATACTAGATATGCTTGAAATTTCATAGCTCAAAAAAAATAATGCTTAGTTTTATTTAGATGTTCAATTGTTTATTTCTATTTGCAATAATCATGTGGTTAATGGTTTACAGCT
The DNA here is from genome assembly GCA_001517045.1 of Pseudotsuga menziesii. NCBI lineage: Eukaryota > Viridiplantae > Streptophyta > Pinopsida > Pinales > Pinaceae > Pseudotsuga > Pseudotsuga menziesii. The sequence goes on from LPNX010287388.1 coordinate 21,943, forward strand.
CATTTGTTTTTCCATGTTCAGTTCTTTACTTCCCTTTGCAATAATCAAATGTGTTTAATGGTTTATGGTTATAAATGGTTTCTCTTATGTGCTTGTATAACAAAATACATGCTTACGTCTATTTCCATCTTTACTTATTTCTTTAACTTTGCAATTGTAAAATGTGTATGTTGGTTCATGACTATAACAAAAAAAATCTATGTGCTTTAATATATTTTAGAATCATGTATGCTCAATTATCACTTCAAGTTAGACCCTTCTTTTACATTACAAAACTTGTATTATTCTCACATATTGTAAATAGATATGTTATTGTTTTATCAATGCACATCCATATATATGCATTTAGGAAAAAAAATTATTACAATTAGTTGTGACAATTGATACTATGAATACTCAACACTTGCTCCCAACATGTACTTTTGACCTTCCTTATATGGTGATGATAGAAGTTTCAATTAGTGTATTGAACACTTGTACATTTGAGAAAGAGATAAGATGGATTATGTCCCCAACTTCTTTGCGCATATTTCATTTGGCAATGTGATAAGCGTTTATCAGACATTCATTTATGGTGCTTAACCTTTCTCTTATGTTAACCCTTATTTGTTGGTCGTATCTGCTAATGCCACCTTAATTGCATAACTCTACCATTTTGGCTTAACCCTACCGCGTCCTCTTCTTCTATGATCTACTATTCCTACTCATTCCTGTTCAAAGTTGATTCTTATTCCTGTTCTACAACTTATAACATGTAGATTGTTATTGTATTGTGAAAATAACTTACTTCCGTTGTTAACTGTTGCAAAGCTTCCATTTGTAAGATCAACCCTTAAATAATTAGAATAAATTTAGATTCTTTATCACTCCATGAAATTGCATTTGGACATGTGTCTTCATGCTTGGGAAATGGAGGTTGGATTGGTGTCTAACGTCTTTGGACATGTGCTTTGTTAACTCCTGTAAACAAGCAAGCTTATTACCTTTATTTGTTGCTTGAGAATTTGTCTTGTCTGTGTTTGGGCAATTGAATAGGTGTTTTCCATGTTTTGATAGAGGTTTTGTTAACCAACTTTCCGTGCCTGCTTATAACCTTCTTCTCGTGCTTGAGGTTTCGTCCTGCACGTGTTTGGCCAGTTGAACAAGTGTCTCATGTTGTTTGATAGGGTTTCCTTTTAATGGGTTTCAATGCATGCTTATTACCTATGTTTGATGTTGTGGGCCAGTCCTATGCGTGTTTGATAAGTTGGACAAGTGTATTTCGTGTTTTAACAAGGGGGTCTGTTAACTTAATTTCGATGAATGCTTATTACCTCTGTTTCTTGCTTGAGGGTATGCATTTTGCATGTTTAGTCAATTGGCCAAGCGTATTCTGGGTGATTGGCAAGTGGGGGTTGGACAGTTGTGTTGCATGTTTGGACAACTGTTTTGTTAAATCCAGTAAATGCATTGGCTTATTACCTTCTTTTGGTGCTTGAGGGTTCATCCTGCGCGTGTTTGGGCAGTTGGACAGGTGTTTGGCGTGGTTTGATAGGGGTTGCTGTTAACTAGGTTTCATGTTTTGGCAGGGTTCTGTTAACTGGGTTTTGGATGCCTGCTTATTACCTCATTTTTCCCGTCCTATGCATGTTTAGACAGTTGGAAAAGTGTATTACGTCTTTTTCCAGGGGCTCTGTTAACTGGGTGTCAATGCAGTTGTGTTTCGTGTTTTGACATGGTTCTGTTAACCGAGTTTTGGATGCCTCCTTATTACCTCCATTTGTTGATTGCGTCGTTGTGTTAACTTGGTTTCGATGCACGCTTATTTTCTAATATGAGTGTAGCTTCCTCGTTTAACCCAAAACCTATATGTTGTTGATTTCATCAATTTTAAAGATTTCATGGTTTGACATGAAGAGGGTTACATAGACACCCACATGGGTTGTTAGTTTGTTTTAATGAACGGATAAAACAATTCTATGATTGGGAAAAAAGATTTTATGGATTGAGGATGCTTTGCTTGTAGAAGCATATTCATGTAAAGGTCCTTTGGAAAAATTTCAAAAATGTAGATAAAGTCTTTCAGCTACCTTGTTGGACCGCCAAATGACATTTCGACAAGCATGTCATTGGTTTGTCAAATTCCAGCGGAACAAGTGTCTTATGTGTTTAAACAAGTGTTTTGTTAACTGGGTTTTGATACAAGTTTTTTTCGTAGCCTCTAGTTTCTCCTTCTTAGTCTATTCTGCCTTGCACTTATAATTTTATTGTGTTTTTAGCCTGTCCTTGTTTAAATAAAAATGTTGTCCACTGGCTTCCTTAGTTTCACTGTCTAGGTTAAAATGTTCATCTTGCCTCTTGGTTTCTATATGTACTCATTTGCCTTTGTAAACCTACCGTCGATCCTTTCCTATCTCTCTCTCTCAGGTATGTACAAACCCTTGTTTAAGGGTCACTTTTGTTTCATCTGTTAATTTTCCTAAGAAGCATAAACTATTGTAAAAACTTAGTTTTTGAATATAAGGAAAGTCCCAATTCACCAGGTAACTTATCAACTTTGTATTTAAAAGTCACAAAGTTGAAAGATATACAAATTATCTTCCACTTTGTCAAATGCACATTTTTCTACTGTAGAGAATGAAAGGATATTCTTCGAGACTTGTTACAAGTGACACGTGAACCATGGTAAGAAACATCATTAGGGGAATTTTGAGGTCTAAAATGGGCCTCATAAGAGATATAATAAAATAATATGAGTTAGTCATTTTGTGGGGAATGTTAATTTACAGCTCACCACTTACACTACAATCTATGTAACTATGGTTGAATTAAATTGAAAAGATGTTTAGAAATAAAATTAATAAAAAAATATCTTTGATATGACTAGAAATATGAGTACTTTTAGTACATAAATGTACTAAAGAAAAATACTAATAAATAAAATAAAGTAAAATACTTTAATTTTGAATTCTAAACTTAAGTTAAAGTTATATATATTAAATCCATTTAACTTATATTTATGAAAAACATTTTAAACTTATATTTATAATTATAAGATAAAAAATGATAAGTTAAAATTTAAAAACAAATATTAAATACAATTAAGTATAGCTAATGTACATGAGTGGGCCTAATGGTTAAGAGCATGTGTTTCTTCTTAGGAGGTCACATATTCAAATCCAAAGGGGGGTAGTGTATGTACACCTCTGTAGACTTTAGCAGTTAAATCACTGCGCAGAGGTGGGTCCCTTGTCCCACAAACAAGGGGGTCTCATACACCAAATTGGTGTCTCGCTTGGCGGTGACCTTAAAAATAAATTATTATTATTATTATTATTATTTTATTTAATTCAATTAAAAGTTAAATCTACACATTTAAAATTTAAATTTATATCAACATTTACTTATCATAAATATATAACTCAATAAATTATTTATTTATAACAATATTATATTCTATGATATTATAATTAATTTATTATAATATATATAATCAAGTGCGTAAATATAAATTAAAGTTTAATAATATTTTTATAACTACCTCATATAATATTTTATATAAGTTTAATACTCCATATATTTGTCATACGAAGTACTCCAGATTAAATGGAAGTTTGAAACATATTCAATGTACTTGAGAGAATTGAAGTTTAAATTAGTTGTATTTTTATTATATTATATCATATAAATTTTAACGAAGTACTCGCTATTAAATGGAAGTTTGAAACATATTCAGTACTTATGTACTTGCATAAATTTAAGTTTAAATTAGTAGTATTTTTATTATATTATATAATATAAATTTTATATGAGTTGCATTTTTATTATATTGTATTATATAAATTTTAAATTAGTATTACATATTTACTATATGAAGTATAAGCAAGTATGAATGCAATGAATGGGGATTTGAATTTGAAATTGATTTTTTTTTAAGAATATATTTTCTATTAAAACATTCATTATATAAGAAAGTATTTTAAAGTAAAATACTTAGAAGTACTAAGTATGTAAATATTATATTGAAAATTAATGTATGACTATTTTTTCCATTATGAGTGTAGTTAACTATAGGTTTGCATCCATCATTTAGAATTTGACAAGTAAATACCTTTAACCCAAGCAATGCCACCTCAACTATAAGCGATGATGTCATTCTTTGGAATGTGATTGGCTCTTTTAAAGTTGATTTTGATAGTACTTTTTTTGTTTGGAGTCCCATTTTAGACCTCAAAATTCCCCTAATGACTTTAAAATTGTTAATCTCATTAAAGTGTTCATGTTTTTCTTGTTCCATTAGAGGAAATTTGGGGTCTAAAATGGGCCTTATAAGAAAACGTGCCAACAATAAGTTTTTGTGAGTTGGAACTCAAGAACCAATAGAATTTCGATAAAATGAGTCAACCATAATGGTTGAATTGACATATTTGTCATAAAAAAAACTACTTTTTGTGTTCGTATTTTTGACATATCTCTTTGTGTTTTTACTCAAATTTCGATCAAACGAGCTGTCCCAATTGAAATTTGAGTAAAAACACAAGGAGATATGTCAAAAATACGAACACAAACAGTAGTTTTTTTTCTTCTTTTCTCCAAAATTAATAAATATTATTTTATTATTTTAACTATTATTTTATTATTTTCCTTATGAGGCTCATTTTAGACCTCAAAATTCCTCTAATGCATCATTTATTAGACCTTCCATTTTGGAGCCACAAAAACACTTGAAATTTCCATAAATTGTCACTCAAAATCCAAACATACAAGCCTTCATTCCTTTCAATTCATACAGGTGACTCTTTACACTGTCATTCATTACTCCTTTTTTCTTTATGCTCTGTACAAATTTTACATATACATGTTACCATGTTCTGTTTTATTTCATGTTATCAACATATTTTCGCAAATGAAAAAATAGATTTAGTTCTATTTTTACTTGTATAACCAACTCATTATTCATGTGTTTATTGCAACACCAAATGACTATATCTTAAACCTACAACTTATCCCCTTCAAAGTATTAACTTCATTCATTGAAGAGACTATTAACCAAGACAAAAAGGTATTTCAATAGTCTATATGACGGTAGAACTTTAACTATATGGTAAGCTTTCATCTATATCATTGATTATGGTTCTCTTAGCTTTTGTTCTATGGTTTGGGTTTTATACCCATTTTGAACAGTCATTATTAGCTACGAGTACTTGGGTTCAGGGTTTATGATATACAATCTTGTGGTGAATGTGTTCGCAGATTACATGGTCTAGTGCTTGCAAAAGCCTGCTGCTAGTAGCGACAAATTCACAAACAACTGTAATATTTATACCTTGAATTACCTTCTTTTGAGCTATTTTAATTGTTTTTTAGTGTTTTTTGCAAATAAATTGGAGGTACTTTCATGATCTGTATACTTCCCATTTAGTTAACAAATTTTATTTCGATAATTAAAGTCAGTTGGGAACATCAACTCTGTAAAAAGTGCAAGGAAAAACCCATGTTTGCAATTATTTGCACCATTTTTACCTCACCACAACACAAAAAATATAAAACCCAAGCGACGAATTTATTTTTCTCCTTTCTCGCAATTTAGAGTTTGGAAGTTGTCAAATTGAAAAAAAAACCTCTAATATTTGAAGCTTAAGGGTATACTCAATCTGCATTCTATAGGTTTCAAATCTTGTATGCTTTTGAGGATGGTTGAACTTTTCACAGGTTTCATGCACACTGAACTTTCTTCTTCTTCTTTGAATCTCGATCTGTAGCTGAACTTTGTCTTCTATCTGAGTTCCTTTTCTCAAACCTTCTTCATTTTTCTCTCCTTGCATAAGTAGCAAGGGCTTGGTCCTCTTCATGCTGAGGTTTCTAATATTTGTTTCTTGATTGTAACATGGTTTCTTCTTGTACACAAAGAGCCCAAATCTTATCAAACTTGGGTGGTTTCTTCCATGCGCATAGCCCCTGAATAAATGGTTCCCAAGAAGAGGGGAGACCAATAAGAGTTATTGCGACAAGTTCTTTATCATCTACTAGATCAATAATGGATGCAAATTGGTCTCTTAATTCGAAGACCTACTTGAGATAGGATTTAACCGAGTCTGAATCATACATACCAACTTCTCAAAGCATATTTCTTAAGGCTAGTTTTCTACTAGTATTGTTGCTTTCGAACAAACTTACCATGAGATCAAACATCTTCTTAACTGACCCTAACCGAGCAATGAGCCGAATGAAGTTCGCTCACACATAAAACGTATCTAAAATATCTAGAATATTAAATAATCCATAATATTTAGAACATAATGTATAAAATATGAATAATGAATCAGATACGAATGTGGTTGTTACAATACAATCAAGACCCAAATAAATAGACCTACTCGTGTCGTTTCACATGAAAGGACATGTCTTTTACTTAACCTACATAATTAATTGCTTCTAATTATTAGTTATCTTTTTATTATTATTTTTAAGTATTTGTATATTTTATTTATTACATTGCCTTCCTCATCAAGATGTTTTATCCTGAAAGTGTAACTTATCAAACTTCTTTATAATTTAATATTGTAAGTAAAACCATGTGCATCCTCATAAAACCATGTGTAGTTTTGTGAATTCTCTTATTTAATTTTTTTTTCATTCTCATGGATAATTCTTTTTTCCACTCATTGTAATATTTTATTTTTCTTACATTTTGTTCTTTTCTTATTTGCAATAGAAATAATTTATTCTTTTCTCCTTTATTTTTTAGATTAACTTTGGTTGTTTTTTTTTTGCCAAAGGCCTACATTAAAAATAATGGCCAAGAGCCAAGTTTCGGGGAAGCTCCGAGAAGGGTTGGTGGCCAAAGGCAGGAATTTGGACACGGTCCTAGATTATGGCCAAAACACAAGTTTCAAAGAACCTCCGAGAAGGGTATGTGGCCAAAGGCCGAAGTCAAGCCCAAGAAAGGGCTCTAATACCAACATGAGCCGAACAAAGTTCACTCACACATAAAACTTATCTAAAATATCTGGAATATTAAATAATCCATAATATTTAGAACATAATGTATAAAATAGGAATACTGAATAAGATACGGATATGATTTTTACGATACAATCGAGACCCACATAAATAGGCCTACTTGTGTCGTTTCACATGAAATGACATGTCTTTTACTTAACTTAAATAATTAATCATTTCTAATTATTAGTTATCTTTTTATTATTTTAAAGTATTTGTATATTTTATTTATTACAAGCAATCTGTGAAATTAAGTGATCATTTACTTAGTCCATTAAGATTCTTTTGGCTTTCCATTTTGTTGAAATACTGAGAGGGGGATAAATCAATATTTGCACAATAATAAAATTTTGATGAAGAGAAAGTTGTTAATCACCAATCATAGCATATCATCATTGTACACAAAAACAATGAGATGCACAATACACAATATTTTTTGCCTGGAAACCCAAGTTTCAAGGGTAAAATCATGGAATCATTTTTAAAATAATTTGACCCAACAACAACTGGGTAAACAAAATTTAATACAACTTTAACTAGCTACAACTAGAAGGGGCAACAACCCCTAAGCTTCGTCGGCGATAACTGACAAGTTGTTACAACAGCCTAACTCACGATATTGTGAGCCCTAGCACCACCCTACCACCCTGAAGAAAAGATGACTGAACATGTGGACCTGTCAAAAACAATCACTAAACTGTTGTTGATAATCTATGATATTTGATCACTTCCAAGTCATCGTTGTATACCAATAATTCATTTCACTGCCATACACTGCTCATGTACATCATTGTACACCTCATCATACACAATTACTAAACAATTAATTCTGATATGCTTTCATTGAACATAAAGCATGCATCATCATCATAGGTATGCATCATTGTCAGAGGGTATGCATCATCATCATCTCAGTGTGCATTTTGTATGCATCATCAACATCAAGTATACATCATAGAGCATAGGAGATCATCATAACACTATGGTATCCATGAACATCATATCGTATAGGAGTGTATCAACTTCATAGAGTGTACATCATTATCACATGCATTATCATCATAAAGTTTATCATATCATAGCATAAATGTATGCAATATCATCATCATAGCCTCCACAATGATTTCAAATATATATACCAATATAGAGGCTCACATACTAAGATCAAAGATGAACTCTATCCATGAGAGGCGTGCCACCACAAGAATAACCCAAAAGCATGAACCATGCATTTTCGAAAATAACAAGATGAAAAAATAGAATAATTAAAATAAACTCTAGATCATGTCACCACATAGACTTCGTAACAAGCTTTCCAACGAGCCAATAATTTTGTAATTCTGATTCCGTATGAGAAAGTTATGCCAATTTTAGTGAATATGCCCAAAAATTTCTCCTCCACAAAGTTTCACATTTTTCTCCAAGAGTTGTGAATTACCAAAGAGATACTTGATTGATGAACAAATAAAATGTTTGATATCTATTTATATAGGTTGTGGAGGAAAGTTAGTACCTCAAACTGGGCCGACATGCAATTCAAAATTACAAATAATTAAATTCTCTTTTGTTTGGTCAGTTAACCCAAAAAGGTGGGGAACACCAAATTCAAAAATTCATATATCTTCAACCGTAAGGAGTTAGAAGATGCTCCACATATCAACAGAAATGCCTTGACAATGATTCTCTCCCTACGATGAGTTTATTTTCAAATTCTTGGTATAATACCCTTCAATTCTTCAATTTGTTCAGGATTTCGAAGATTCCACACATAAAGGTGCCAAAGACCGTGTTACCTTATGAATAAGGTCCAAGGGCAAAGGATTCAATGGACATCATCAAAGGCATGAGGGATTCAATGGTCTTCACATCCAAATACTTAACATCAACAAGGAGGAGGTCTCAACCATATACTCATCATATTAAGGGTATCAATGACCCCAACACAACCAAGGTGTGGTGGTGCCTAGACTTCTCCTAGGGTGCCATGACCTCATTAAAAACACAAATCACCACATAATGGGTCATTTGGACTCTTTGAAGTTCTACACTTCCTCAACCCACCAATGACTCTTTCTAGGGTACTAGGGCATAGTTTGCGGTCCTGGGGAATCCAAAGAAACAACTGGGAAACCATAGAAACAACTTAGGGGAACTTAAACACTCTAAAGGGTGTACATGGCTTTTGGCATTGTCCTAAGGGCTCTAAGGGCTTCAGACTTGGGCTTGGACAAGGTCAAAAAGTCTCCTTTGACAATGATAGACTACTAACCCTCAAGGGCTCCTCAAGGGGCACCACAACACACTAACACACACATGTTGGAATCAATGAAAATTTAGTTAACAATCTCCTCCTTTGTCATTGATGACAACTTCAAAGCCCCCCCTTAGAAAGAGCGTCCTTTGTTCACAAATCTCCCCCTTTGAGGAACCTTCCTCTACCTTCCTTGTTCAATTTTTTCTCCCCCTTTGGCATCAATGGCAAAGGGTACTCCTTGTAGTATCACTGCTCCCCCTATCATGTTTATGTGTTGTTGAAAATGGATCAATTCAATTAGGAGATAATGTGACTTCCAATTTTTCTCGGAGGTACTCAAAATTCTCTCTTGGGAGAGGCTTCGTAAAGATGTCTGCAATCTGTTCTTTTGTCCCATTATATTCCAACTTGATATTCGTTTTTGTGACTTGTTTCCGAAGAAAGTGAAACTTGATAGGAATGTGCTTGGTCTTGGAGTGCAAGACTGGATTCCTGGAGATACTTATGGCACTCATATTGTCACATATAATTGGAATTGGCTCATCACATGTCATGTGTATGTCCTCCAGTGTTGCTTCATCCAAAGAATCTTAGTATAATAAGTTGTCGCTGCTATATATTCTGCTTCGACTGTTGATAAGGACACTGAAAACTGCTTTTTGATCGACCAAGATACTAGACAATTGCCTAGAAAGAATGTTGTTCCACTGGTGCTTCTTCTTTTGTCAACATATCCTGCCCAATTTGCATCTAAATAAGCTATCAATGTTAGCTCATTTCCTTTTGGATACCAAAGTCCAAAGTCCATAGTCCCTTTAAGATATCTAAAGATCATTTTAACTGCTATAATGTGAGTTTCCTTTGGAGCAGCTTGGAATCTTGCAACTTGTCCAACAAGTTGCATCACATCTGGTCTTAAGGTTGTTACATATAGCAAACCACCAATCATTGATCTATAGAGCCTTTGATCAACTTATTTAGATTCATCTTCCTTGCTCAGTTTACAACCAATGATCATAGGATTACTCACAGGTTTACAATCTTCCATCTGGAATTTCTTTAACATATCCTTGATGTATTTCGTCTGAGCAATAAAAATGCCTTTCGTCTGTTGAGATATCTAAAGACCCAAGAAGAAGGTTAATTCACCGAGCAATGACATTTCAAACTCTTTCTACATGTCCTTAGCAAATTGTTGACTCAGTGAATCATCATCACTTCCAAAGATGATGTCATCAACATATACTTCAATGATGAGTATGATGTCGTCATCATGTTTGATGTACAAATTGCTATCTACACTTCCCTTCTTAAAATTTTGTTGTTGCAAGTACCTGTCCAATATGGAGCACCAAGCTCTAGGAGCTTGATTTAGCCCATATAAAGCCCTTTTGAGTCTGCATACATAGTCCTTGTTTACTAGAAGTTGAAATCCTTCTAGTTGTTTGATGCAAACTTCTTCTTCTAATTCCCCATTTAGAAACGTTGATTTTATGTCCATCTAATACACTTTGATGTCTTTGGAACAAGCATAAACCAATATCATTCTGATAGCTTCCATTCTGACTGCTAGTGCAAATGTTTCTTCAAAGTCTATTCCTTCAATCTGAGCATAGCCTTTACAAATCAATCGAGCCTTATGTCTTATCACCTGTCCATCTTCATTCATTTTGTTTCTGAAAACCCACTTTGTGACGATCACATTCTCATTGCTTGGTCTAGGAACAAGTTCTCATGTTTCATTCTTCTCAATTTGATCTAATTCTTATTCCATTGCTTTGACCCACTGCTCATTTGTACTGGCCTCTGCAAAAGCTCCCGGTTCAGTTGTAGACAATAGAGAGAAGTGTATCTACTCATTTCTTTCGGATTGTCTTCTTCTAGTTCCTATTACAGCATCCTTATCACCAATAATTTGATCTAATGGATGATTCTTTTGGCACCTGTTCTTAGGTGTCTGTTGATCCTTCTGTTCTTCTTGTTCCACAGTTGGCTGATTCTATTCTTCATTTTCGTGAGTTGTTCTTCATCTAGTTCTTCTTCCATTTTAATTTTCTTCATTTCTTTCCGATCAAAAACTTCATCTTCTTCATTGTCTGATTCTTCCGAGTCTTCTATGGATGATGTTAGTTTGCCCTCATCTATTTTCACGTTGATGCTTTCGATCACCTTGTCTAATATCAAATTGTAGCATTTGTAAGCTTTCCTTTTGGATGAATATCCAACGAATATGCCCTTGTATACTCGAGTCAAATTTTCCAATATTTTTATCTCCTCTTTTGATATAGCACTTGTTTCCAAATATTTTGAAGTGTCGTACATTTTCTGCTCTTCCTGTCCATAGCTCGTAGGGAGTTTTATCATTTTTGCTTTTGAGTAATCATCTTTTCAAGATGTGAACTGCTGTATGAACTGCATGTCCCCAAAATTTGTCATTCAACTTAGATTCATTCAACATGGTTCTAGCCATCTCCATTACTGATCTATTCTTTCTTACAACAACTCTATTTTGTTGAGGTGTTCTGGCAACTGAAAACTGTCTTTTTTTTCCATGCTCTCCACATTACTTATTGAATTCATCTGAAGTGAATTCTCCATTGTTGTCAAATCTGAGGCACTTGATTCGTGATCCTGTTTCATTCTCGACAAGTTCCTTGAAGGCTTTGAAACATCCAAAAGCTTCTGACTTCTTGTTGAGAAGACATACCCATGTCATCCTGGCATAGTCATCAATAAGTAGCATAAAATATTTTTCACCATTCAGTCCTTTTCTCTTGGTTGGTCGACATAGGTTAGTGTGAACGAGCTCCAAAGGTTTTGTAGAAGATGCTCTTTTGTCTTGAAATGTACCCTTGTTTGTTTTCAATGTTGACACTGTTCACATACAAAGTTAGTGGGCATTGTAACTTCCAACATATTCCGAACTACTTGGTTTTTGTAAATTTTGACCAAATTGTCAAAATGTATATGCCCCATTCTTCCGTGCCAATGCCAATTTTCATCTGCTTTTCCCAAGTGACATTTCTCGGCCTCAATCTTATCCAACACGTATATGTTGTTGGGAGTCCTAATGGTTGTGGCTACTAACTTTCCTGATCCTTGCTTCCTTATTTTGCATCCTTCTGAGTTGAAGAGCAGTTCATGTCCTTGATCACACATCTGAATGACGCTTAGCAGATTATTTTTCATGTTGTCTACAAGCAAGACATTTTCAACCAGGGAGTTTTTGCTTCCAAGCTTCACTGTGCCTTTCCCCAATACTTTTGCTGAATTGTTGTTTCCGAAAGAGACAAATCTTTTGTCCTTCTCAATATTAACAAAAGCACTTTTGTTACCTGTCATATGCTTTGAGCAACTGTTATCAACATACCATTCACTAGAGCTATTGTTCTGAGCTTAAATAACAATTGCGCATTCGTAGTTGTCCTAGCGTTTGATCCATACCTTGTTGGACATTTCCTCATTTCTTACTGTTGGTATCTTCATTCTGCAATCTCTGGCTATATGTCCAAAGTTGTTACACTTGTAACATTCTAATCTGATCTTAAAGGACCAAACCTGTTATTGTAATATGGTCGTCTGAGGATTGCAAGGTTATTCCTTGTTTCAAAGTTTCTTCTTTGAAAACAATTTACAGCCTTATCTCCAAATCTTCCACAAATAAAGCAATACCCATAAAAGAAATATCCATACCTGGGAACAGATGAAGGAGTTGTTCTTTTGAGATCTTGTCATTCTGTTGGCCTTCCTTTTGGTATGGGTTTTTTTGGTTGGCAGTCAATCTCTTCTTCAATGGTGAAGTCCTTGACAACTTCTACATAACTTCTTGGCTTTTCTTCTTTACTCGTCATCATTGAGCTTGAGGCCTCATCAGTATTCTGCTTGTATCCTATACTCGTCTTGTCAAAGAATGGCTTTTGATTGTTGATGATTTGTTTTAGAATCTTGGAGTTGTTTTCATAACTCTTGCCGATATCTTTCGTCTGTAATTTTGTCTTCAGAGATACTATCTCAGCCTCATGATTTCCCTTTTCTTTCATATTTGCCATTAGTTGTTCAGTAAGAGTCTTCGATTCTTTTGGCTTCTTCCAGTTTGGTCTTTAGGTCAACATTAATTTGCTCAAACCCTTGTGCCTCTTCCTTAAGTACCATGTGCTCCTTCCTGACTTTCTTCAACTCTTTCAAGGTGCTTATAAGTTCTGCTTCAAGATCTACTTCACCTTCAACTTCAGATTCTTCATCACCATTAAGATCCTCATTTGAGTTTATTGTCATAAATAGTACCTTATCTGGTTCACCGTCATCATCAGAGTCACTGCCACTGTCATTGTCAAAGTCACAACTGGATGAGTTGTTGTCCCTTTTTGTATAGAGACTTTTCTTCTTTGCAAACTTCCCTATGTTCTAAGTTCCTGTAATTATTGTACTTCTTGTAGGGTTTGAAGTTGTCATCTTCATCACTATCTGAGTTCTTTGCATATAGACATTTAGAAGCAAAATGACCTATCTTTCCACATGAAAAGCATTTAAGACGTAACTTACCTTTGTATTTCCCAATGCCTCTCTTCAACTTCCGAACAAAGTTTGTTATTTCTTCATCATCAAATTCGTCACTTGTTGGCTTGTCCTTTGTTGATTTGTTCTTCCCAGCTTGTTTGGAGGGGAGACCTTGAATGTCGCTTCCTTTCTTGACGTGTCTTCATCTTCATATCTCATTTTGTAATCCACAAGAGTCTCATGCAGCTGATCTACTATCATAGTCTTCATATCTATTCTTTCAATCTAAGGCAGAGATCTTAGGGTTGAACCTTTTGGGAAGAGTTCTTAGAACTTTTCGAACAACTATGACCTCCTCGACTTCTTCTCCCAAGCCTCTGATGGTATTCACAAGTTGATCAACTCGAAGAATATAGGCTACTATGTCTTCGCCTTCATTCATCCTTAGTTGTTCAAATTGTCCCATGTATGTTTGAAGTTTGACTTCCTCGACTTTGATATCTCCTTCATATGTGGTTTGGTTTTTGTCCCACAGTTCCTTTGTAGAGGGGCAGTTCATCACTTTGTTGAAGACATGTTCATCTATAGCATCTAGAAGGTGATTTCTGGCCTTTGAGTTGTTGTTGTCTTTAGTCAACTCATCTGCATCAATTGGTACGATCTTGGTGTGCTGTACCCATTCTCGATACTTTGCCATATTTCTATTCCTTGAGCTTTTATGAAGGCTTTCATCCTGACGCTCAAGAATGCATAGTTGCTCCCATTAAACAAGGGTGTTCCATTTTTGCTTTGTTTAACAAACTTGCCCATGACTTCCTTCCAGCAGTTAAATTGTTTTGAAGGAACCCGCTCTGATACCAATTGTTGAAATACTGAGAGGGGGGTGAATCAGTATTTGCACAATAATAAAATATTAATCAAGAGCAAGTTGCTAATCACCAATCATAGCATATCATCAATTTACACAAAAACAATGAGATACACAGTACACAATATTTTTTACGTGGAAACCCAAGTCCTGGGGGTACAACCACAGAAGCCTTTTTAAAATAAATTTGACCCAACGACAACTGGGGTAACAAATTTAATACAACTTTACCAGCTACAAATTGAAGGGGCAACAACCCCTAGGCTTCGTCAGCTATAACTAACAAGCTTCTACAACAACTTAACTCACGATATTGTGAGCCCTAGCACCACCCTACCACCCTAACAAAAAGAGGACTGAACCTGTGGACTTGTCAAAAACCAATCACTGATCCTACTGCTGATAATCTCTGCTATTTTATCACTGCCAAGTCATCACTGTATATCGATACGTCATTTCACTGCCATACACTGCTCATGTATATCATTGTACACCTCATCATACACAATTACTAAACAATTAATTCTGCTCTGCTTTCACTGAACATAAGGCATGCATTGTCATGTATCATCATCATAGGTATGCATCATCGTCACAGGGCATGCATCCTCATCATCAAATATGCATCATCATCATCTTAGTGTGCACCATGTATGCATTATCAACATCAAGTATAGATCATAGTGCATAGGAGATCATCATCTCACTATGGTATGCATGAACATCACATTGTATAGGAGTGTGTCAACTTCATAGAGTGTACATCATTATCACATGCATTATCATCATAAAGTGTATCATATCATAGCATAAAGGTATGCAACATCATCATCATAGCCTCTGTAATGACTTCAAATATATATACCAATATAGAGGCTCACATACTACGATCAAAGATGAACTCTATCCATGAGAGACGTGCCATCACAAGAGAAACCCAAAAACATGAACCATACATTTTCGAAGATCACAAGATGAAGAAAAATAAGAAAAACCAAAATAAACTCTAGATCATGTCACCACATAGCCCTCGTAACAAGCTTTCCAACGAGCCAAGAATTTTGTAATTCTGATTCTGTATGAAAAAGTTATGTTAATTTTAGTGAAGATGCCCAAAAATTTCTCCTCCACAAAGTTTCGCACTTTTCTCCAAAACTTGCGAATTACCAAACTGATACTTGATTGATAAACAAATGAAATGTTTGATATCTATTTATATAGGTTGTGGAGGAAAGTTAGTACCTCAAACTGAGTCGACGTGCAATTCAAAATTACAAATAATTAAATTAGCTTTTGTTTGGTCCGCTAACCCAAAAAGGTGGGGTACACCAACTTCAAAAATTCATATCTCTTCAACCATAAGGAGTTAGAAGATGCTTTACATATCAACAAAAATGGTTTGACAAGGACTATCGCCCTATGATGGGTTTATTCGCAAATTCTTGGTATAATACCCTTAAATTCTTCAATTTGTTCAGGACTTCAAAGATTCCACACATAAAAGTGTCAAAGACCATGTTACCTTATGCATACGTTCCAAGGCCAAGGGATTCAAATGGACATCATCGAAGGCATGAGGGATTCAATGGTCTTCGCATCCTCATACTTAACATCAATAAGGAGGAGGTCTCCACCATATACTCATCATATCAAGGGTACCAAGAACCCCAACACAACTAAGGTGTGGCAGAGCCTAGACTTCTCCTAGGGTACCATGACCTCATTAAAAACACAAATGACCACATAATGGGTCATTTGGACTCTTTGAAGTTCTACACTTCTTCAACCCACCAAGGACTCTTTCTAGGTTACTAGGGCATAGGTTGTGGTAATAGGAAATCCAAAGAAACAACTTAGGAGAACTTAAACGCAATAAAGGGTGTACAGGGTTTTTGACATTGACCCAAGGGCTCCAAGGGCTTCAGACTTGGGCTTGGACAAGGTCAAAAGGTCTCCTTTGCATTGACGAACTTCTAACCCTCAAGGCTCCTCAAGGGGCACCAAGACACACACATGTTGGCATCAATGACAATTTAGTCAACACTTTCATACTTGGTCTTGTCTGCTTCTGCTTCAGATTGTATAGTGTCATTGGTGAGTTGATCTTCTATCTCATTCTCTTACATGATGTAGAGTAATCTGGCTTTCTAGAAATTGAAGTTTGTGTCCCCTTCTAATCTATCCTCAACTTTGAAATTCATCTTGATAAAAGTGAGTACGTTAGATAGTGTAGGACTTACCAATAAGAGTGCTTCAATTATATGCTTGTTCCAAGCTATTTTGAAAAAGAAAAAAAATGTTTCTAGTGGACTTAGTGTTTGACAAAGAAAACCTAATTTTTCAAATTTGGAGACTTTGAGATCTGATTTGATAGAAATACGTGCCTCCTCAAGGCGAGCTAAGCAGTATACTCCTTTTCCCAAATTTGTGGACAGAAATGTAATATCCCAAATCCCGATATTTTCTATTTCTAAGCAAATATGCTGATACAACTGGGCATGCAAACTGCCATGCAAAAATCCCTATTTTATAGCAAAAATTAGGGTTAGGGTTTGTGGGACAGAATGAACACTTACCACTAATAAGCCAACTAGACTGCTCCTGAGATAGTATGCAAGCACCGAGAACTAGATCGGAGATGGGCAGATCTCTTTTGCTTCTGGTGAACCCCCAGCAGCAAGAACCTCAGTCAGAAAAGGGTGACGCTTTCAGTGAAGGAGGTGTCCGATGATGCTGGCGATTTGCAGGACTGATAGCCTTCCCGTGCCGGAGAGAATGCCTGGTACATGCGGGATTTCTGAGATCTCTAGACAGGATAGCGACTTGCTCCAGAGAGACAGCTACTCACGCCCCCTGGATCCCGAAATTGCTGATAACTACTCCGAATGAACACGGACGGATCTGATAATCACTGGGTACCGAAGTATGATGCTGATGATGAGAATGGTGCCTGAGTTTCGGAGTAAAGCTGAGATCTGAAGGCCCTGCAACTGATTAGGGCTTTCTGGCTGAAA